>CM060327.1:8410233-8412733 GCA_030674155.1 Stramonita haemastoma | reverse complement strand
TACAATTTTGATTTAGAAATCTTGCTCTCGAAAGTGACGAGCCCATGTTGCCCAATTTGTCTACAAAAGGACAAGTGCATGTTGCCCAATTTGTCTGTTTTGATCTACAAAAGGCCAAAGTGCATGCTACTTAACTTGCAGTGTTTTGCTCTCAGAAGTCTCTTCTTGGTTCTCCATGTTGTCGTCTGGTCTATTTTTGGCGTTAGTCTGACCTACTTCTGGCCTGTTTGTTCTTTCCCCTCTATCAGTCTGTGCCATGTCCTCCCCCTTATGTCTGTCTTCAGACAGATCATATGTAAAGGAGCCCTGTAGCCTAGTGGCTAGAACATCAAACTTTTGTAATGAGGGCAGATGTTTGAGTCTCAGCTAAGCTGTACATGGGAAGAGGATTTTTTTTTTACCTGGAGTTAACGGATGTTTATGAAACAGAGAGAGAGAGAGAGAGAGAGAGAGAGGAGAGAGAGAGAGAGAGAGGAGAGAGAGAGAGGAGAGGGGGAGGAGAGAGAGAGAGAGAAAAAAAAATGAAATTAAATTAAATCAAATTAAATTTAATCTATTTAGATATTCCTTTCATCATCATCATCATCATCATCATCATCATCATCATCATCATCATCATCATCACCACACCACACCCATCACCATCATCATCATCATCAAATCCTATATCTTTACAAACAGCGTTATATTCTGATGACACTATTTCGATCTGTTGCGCCGACAACAGAGAGACGGGGAGGGGAAAAAGAGACAACTTGAAGAGGAGTCGCCATCACACGACAGAAGGAAGGAGACACCACGACACACACACACACACACACACACACACACACACACACACACACACACACACACACACAAACACACACACACACACACACAAACACACACACACACACAAAACACACATACACACAACACACACACACACACACACACACACAACACACACAACACACACACACACACACACACACACACACACACACACACACACACACACACACACACACCACACTGCAGCCTCAGAAACGGAGCAGGAGCAATAGCCCCTAATCGATAGCTGGTACGCACCCTGCAGTGCAGACAGAAACGAACCAAAAAAATAAAGATGAAAAAAACTTCATGGAAAGTGATGATGAAGTGAGAGGAAGGGGGGAGCTTAGGAAGACAGACTGCAAGGGGTAGGGGAGGGGGGGGGAAGAGGTTGACAGAAGGGAGTGACAAGGTTTGGAGGAGGTTGGACTAAAAGTGCAGAGGGAGGGAGATGCTAAGATGTGTGGAATGCGTCATGCTTGTCGCCTTGGCTGCAACAGGAGTCTGGCAGAGCCGCTCGTGTTGGTGTATAAGATGAGTCGCCGATTCTTGAAAGTTGATGACGGTAAAAACTCCACAACCTCAGTTCGTGTGTCTGAATCTGAATCGACCGCACACTCTCTTGTTCCCTTGTTCTCTTCTTCTTTTCTGGCATCAATGCTGGGGAAGAACATGGGGACGTTTCTTCAATGACTATCTTCTTGTCAATTTTTTTTAAAGTTCTGTCTTGTGGTGGTTTTGGGCATACTCGGCCAGGTTAGCTCAGTGGTCAGAGCACTCTCTTCCCCCAGCCACTGTTTAAGCAGCATCGAGCGTGGTTACCAATTGGATGGGTGGCCATTTGCGACGCCTTGGCTTCAGCACAGTCCCCCAGCTCACCCAGCTGTAAATGGGTACCTGCTCTCTTTAGGGTCAGGAAGGTAAAGTAGCGAGGGAGAGGAGATGGGCGCCGCTCTCAATATGGTGGCCCCTAGAGAAGCTGAAGTCTCTGATACCTCGCTCCCCTACGACCTAATAGGTTATGGGACACCTTTACCCTTTACCTTTACTTCTCGTTGTTGGGCGTGCACTTGCATAACACCTCGAGGTCACCCAGAATAATTATGTAACAGCCCATATCAGTAGCTGAAGTGCAGACAGAACAGAAAAAAAAATTCACAGAAAGTTATGATAAAATGGGAGGAGAGAACTTAGGAAGGGGTGTGGAGGTGGGTGGGTGGGTGGGTGGGGGGGGGGGGGGGGGCTAGAGGAGGTTGGGAATCACTGTGAGACCTTACGTACACGATGGATAAGTTTGCGTGAATGGCTTTTTTTTTCTTTTCAAGAATCTTGTCATAATCATAGGCAGCTATACTCCGACTTCGTAACTGAGGCCTGAGTTTATTATTTGTTCGTCCATTTGACTGTCCAGGGTGTGAATATTTATCTTACCGAATAACACCTGAGGGTCAAAATGGATATCAACAGAGCTTCTTGACGCCATTCCTCGTCTTTGCTTCGTGTTATCCATTCCATTGGCAAAATCTAACCGTCTCTTCTGTGGAAGCATAAAGTGTTTTAGCATGTGTGCAACATGTACTACATAAGTTCTTGGTTAATTGTCTCACTGGAAGGCATTTTTGTGAGGAAGAGTGGAGTCAAGAGTCAGAACCTCTGTTAATTCCACAGGGAAACAGAGGAATGG
>CM060327.1:8392733-8405233 GCA_030674155.1 Stramonita haemastoma | reverse complement strand
CCCACGTGTGAATGCATGCATACCATCTTAACCATGCATTAAAAACCTATACATCTTTCACAGAAGAGAAAGTGCACGTTAAAAGAACCTATTGCAACAAGAGGGTCGTCCCTGGCAAAACTTTGTAGAAAAAAAGCAACTCTGATAAGAGACGAAAACACATATGCAGCCAGGAAAAGGAAAAAAAGAATAATGGGTGGCGCTGCTCTTGTGGCGACGCGCTCTTCCACCCAGGGAGAGCAGCAAAGAAATCTGCCGTGACTTAAAATGGTATATATATTACAATTCAAGTAAGCTCTACTGCCGGCTGTAAGGGTGACAGAAACATGCTTAGCATGCATCCTACTACATGGAAAAAAAATGGGCCCCACCGGGCTCAATCAACTTGCTCATGACACACTACATGCCTGAAAAAAAATCCAGTGCAGTGCAGAACCCAAAAGGACTCCTCAAGGAGTTGCAAGAGAAGTTAAAGTGAAGTAAAGTCAGCACTGGTGGGGATCCTGCAGGACTGGCAGTTAGCTGTGTAGTGTGTGTGTGTGTGTGTGTGTGTGTGTGTGTGTGTGTGTGTGTGTGTGTGTGTTGTTTGTAGTGTGTAGTGTGTGTTGTGTGTGTGTGTGTGTGCGTGCGTGCGTGCGTGCGTGCGTGCGTGCGTGCGTGTGTGTGTGTGTTGTGTTGTGGTGCCGGAACAGCCACACAATGGCCACAATCGTTTCCAGAGCTGTGGGGAAAACTAGTCACAGGCTTTCTCCTGCTTCCTGACCTAGCTCGTTCCTTCTCTCCTTCTGTCTGTCTGTCTGCTCGCCTGTCTGTCTGTTTTTCTCTCTGTCTACCCGCCCACCTGTCTGTCTATTTGCCCGTATGTCTGTGTGTCTTTCTGTCTGTCCCTCTGCCTGCCTGTCTGTTTGCATGTTACGTCTGTCTGCCCGCCTGCCTGTCTGTTTGCCTGTTTGTCCGTCCGTCTGCTTACCTACCTGTCTGTTTGCCTGTATGTCTGCTTGTCTGTCTGTCTCTCTGCCTGTATGTCTGTCTGTCTAGCTGTCTTTGTGCCTGTGTGTCTCTGGAACATCTCAATAGTATAGATCTATGTTTTTTATTATGTTGTCATTTACATTATTAGATACACGTTAAACGGATCAAATACATTTTTGCACAGTTAGATAATGATATTACCTTTTAAGGCTTTACATACATTCTAACAGAGTTAAGTGCACTTTTACACGTGGTATATCATATAATACAACACAATACAGTACAATAGAGTACAATACGATAAAATACAATACACCTCTGGCTTCTTTGGTCTGTGGGAATCTGCCCCCCCCCCCCCCACTTTCTTTGTCTGTCTGTCTGTCTGTCTGTCTGTCTGTCTGTCTGTCTCTTTTTCTATAATTTTCTATGTCATATATGCATATGTTAGCCGCCGCTGTAGTCTAGTGGTTAGGGCGTTGGACTCGTAATCTAAAGGTTGCGGGTTCGATCCCAGCTTTCGGCTATGGCGTTGTGCCCTTGGAAAAGGCATATTTACGGCTATTTTCTCACCCCACCCAGGTGTTAAAAGGGGGTACCAACCTTGTGTTGGGGGTTAACCCTGCGATAGACTGGCGTCCTATCCAGGGGGGAGTCTATGACTCTCAGTCGCTTAACGCCACAGAAACCGGGATAAGCACCGGCCTGATGAGCCTTAGGCTCGGGACAGACTTTAACAATATGCATATGTTATTCATTGGTTCTGTTTACTTTTCGAGGAGGCGGGGTGGTGGCGGGGGAGTAGAGGTTGTAAAAAAGCACACATAGAATGCTTAATCTATGACCCTCAGAAATAAAACATTTGTTCGTAGGTTCGTTTTTTTTCTTTCTGTGTCTCTGTCTCTCTCCCCTTTTCTGTTTCTCCTCTTGTCTGCCTGCTTCTCTCTCTCTCTCTCTCTCTCTCTTCTCTCTCTCTCTCTCTCTCTCTCTCTCTCTCTCTCTCTCTCTCTTCTCTCTCTCTCTCTCTTCTCTCTCTCTCTCTTTTTCTAAATATATAAATGACTTACCCTTATCTCTAAACACACAGTGCGAGTTTTTGCAGATGATACAACTATCCATACCAATCATTCTCAATTGAATGAAGTTACATCTTCTCTGCAAGAAAGTATTCACTGCCTGCTTCGATGGTCAGAGTTAAATCATATGAGGTCTTCATCCCAAAAAAAACTAAGTACTTAATTTTAAACAACTCGACAAAAAGCGACAAAATCTTTCAAACAATTTACGGCTATCTATATTAATAACAACAAAATTGATGAAGTAGACCATCATAAAATTCTTGGAATTACAATTGGACAATAACCTTTTCTTGGGAATGTATCCACATCTCTGCATTATGCAAAAAAGTATCAATATGTGTACACCAGTTATCCAAAATAAAAGCATTTCTTAGACCTAAACGCTAGGAAAATGTTTTTCAATGCATATATTATATCCATATGAGTTTATGCTTCAACCGATTTGGGATTCGGCTAGCGCAAATGTTCTCAAGCCATTGTTCAGTGTGCATAGACGAGCTCTAAAACTTGTTCTCCTCTTAAAATCTTCATCATTAACCATTCCTGATTATAAAGCACTTGACATTCTTCCATTAAGATCCCAAACTTAAGCATAATAAGGCAGTGTTTTTTTGTATAAAATCATGTCCGGTTTAGCTCCCCCCTTGCTTCAAAACAGATTCACAATCAATGTCAAAATCGTCATGCCAATAAGATAATGGTTGCCACTTCCAAGAATTGACTTATTTAAAATCCACTCTCACATATTTGGTGGTACACTATGGAATGAGATATCAACCCTCAACCTTCACAAAGCTTGCAGTGTTTCTGTTTTTTAAAAAAGTTTATCACGTACATTATATGGACAATATATCACTATTTTGATGAAATTGATTTCCATTTGCAACACCATTTAATTAACTAGTATCATGTAATTTTTAATCATGTGTAAGTATTATGTCAATCTTAATCACCACCCCCCAGTACTTTTGTCCCCTCTTTATTCTCCCTCCTTCTCTCTCCCTACCACCACCCTCCCCTCTCTACACCCCTTTTCGCTCCAGGGTTTCTTTTGTCTCTCTTTTCTTCCTGCCTATCTCTCTGCCTGTTCTACTGTCTCCCTGTCTGTTCTATTTTTTTCCTTCTGTTGTCTGTCTGTCTGTCTGTCTGTCTCTGTCTCTGTCTCTGTCTCTCTCCCTCTCTACCTCACTCCTCCTTCCCCCCCCCTCTCTCCTATTCTTCTTTTCCCCCTTCCCCAACTTTTCTCTCTTCCCCCCACCATTATGTTTGTCTCTTATGTAAAGCGTTTTCTACTTCACTGAACTGTCTAGGTGCACATTATATTTCAGATTTTATGATGAAACTTTTGTATAATCTTGGGTATGTTATGATTTTGCTCACTTGGACTTAAGTAGGTAGTAACTTGTATAATTGTAGTTTTTATTGTTTCCCTGATCCTTTTTTTTTTTTTTTTTCCTTTTCTCTCTCTCCTCTTCCCCCTCCTCTTACTCCTCCTCTCCCTCCTTCCCTCTATTCTATTTTTCTTTTTCTTTTTTCAATTTTTTCTTCCCTTTTTAGGAGCGGGAAAAAGTAATAACACCCGCACCTTATTCCTCTCATCCCTTCCTCTCTTTTCTTTTTTCAAATGTTATAGCTTTATGTCAAATCTTACGATTGGTTGATTTTTTTCACCAAATTTTGATTTTCATAGCTTTATACTTGAATTTTTGAAATTTGGATTGTTTGGGTTTAATCGATTCATTCTTTTTTTTTTTTTTTTTTTTTTTTTTTTTTTTCTAAAAGAGGGCGGGGATGAAAACGGCCCCACCATTGTGCTTATTCTTTCCTCAATAAAAATGTTCATTTAAAAAATGTTCATTTCATTCATTCTTCATTCTCTCTCTCTCTCTCTCTCTCTCTCTTCTCTCTCTCTCTCTCTCTTCTCTCTCTCTCTCTCTCTCTCTCTCTCTCTTCTTTGATCAGCATGAATCTATACCTTTAGTGCATTTGCCTTGCCTATGATACGAATGAACCCTTTGTTCCATCCCAAGCCCAAGAAATGTATTGTGGTCCATGGCCAATGTACATTTAAATCAGTTCAGTGTTCAGTATTCTCTCTCTCTCTCTCTCTCTCTCTCTCTCTCTCCTCTCTCTCTCTCCTCTCTCTCTTCTCTCTCTCTTTTCTCTCTCTCGCTCGCTCGCTCGCTCGCTCGCTCGCTCGCGCTCTCTCTCCCCACACTTATGAAGTATTCAGTTCCATAATGGATTTTTTACAAACAGAATTATGCATGTGGATTTGTTTTCATTTTCTTTGTTCTTAGTTCGCTTTTACTAGATTGTACTCTTATAGAATACAGGTCGTAAAAAAGCAATTGTCATGCTTATTCATTTGCCTTCGGAAAATGAAAATGAATAAATGAATGAATGAATGAAACTCTCTCTCTCTCTCTCTCTCTCTCTCTCTCTCTCTCTCTCTCTCTCTCTCCTCTCTCTCCTCCCTCCCCCCTCTCCCTCCCTCCCCCTCTCTCCTCCCTCCCCCCTCTCTCTCCCTCCCTCTCCCTCCCCCCCTCTCTCTCCCTCCTCCCCCTCTCTCCCTCCCTCCCCCCTCTCTCTCTCCCCCCCCCTCTCCCTCTCCCCCCCTCCTCCCCCCCTCCTCCCTTCCTCTCCCCCCCCCCCCTCTCTCGTTTAGTGTGTATTGCCACAATATCGTTTTGGGTTCTAGCCAGATTCCTGCTTTTGCCAGCCACTTAGCCAGCTGTACAATCAGGATGGACCCCTCCCCACCCCCCCCCCCGCCCCATCTGTCTGTCTGTCTGTCTGTCTGTCTGTCTGTCTGTCTGTCTGTCTGTCTCTATCTCTGTCTCTCTCGCATAACATCAGTGCCAGCTCCACTTTCCCAAAGAGTCGTTCGGATGAGACTTTTAACTTTGGACCCGTGTACGAACGCACGCAGAACATCTTTTGCACACGTCAAAAACCTGTTCCGCATTTCGGAAGAGTAGGCCATTGTGTGCCGTTGGCAACAGGTGACAAAGTTGACAAAAATCGCATGCACTCGAGGACTGGATGTGCTTATTCCATTATCCTTGAAATAAAAGAATCTCTCTCTCTCTCTCTCTCTCTCTCTCTCTCTCTCTTCTCTCTCTCTCTCTCTCTCTCTCTCTCTCTCTCTCTCTCTCTCTCACTGAACACTGAAATTGTTTAATATACATCGGCCTTGGGCCACAATACACTTTGAGGGGCAACATGGAAAAGATTGCAAAAAAATCAAATACAACTTGTCGTAAACTTTGTTAAGACTTTGTCATAATACCTCGGCGTGTCCATGTTCAATGTTCTCTCTCTCCTCTCTCTCCTTCTCTCCTCTCTCTCTCTCTCTCTCCTCTCTCTCTCTCCCTGTCTCTCCCCCCTCCCTCAGTTCTTTGCCAGTCATATCCTGCTGCGGTGGAACTGTCACCAGGAGTGATGTAAGCCTATAGTTTTGTAATGAGGGCTCCCAGAGGAGAGAGAAGAGAAAGAGAGAGAAAGAGAGAGAGACAGAGACAGAGAAGAGAAGAGAGAGAGAGAGAGAGAGAGCGCACGTGTGTGTGTGTGTGTGTGTGTGTGTGTGTGTGTGTGTGTGTGTGTGTGTGTGTGTGTGTGGGTGTGCGTGCGTGCGTGCGTGCGTGTGTGTTTGTGCGTGCGTACGTGTGTGTGTAATTAAGCATACACAAACAACATAGTCTGCATCCGTCAATGCATGCTCGGAAAAAACCCATAAACAATAAGCAAACAGCCACAGTGCGCATAACTTCAGCAAGCTTGACAGTACATGTTTCTGCAGGGTCCTGGCCCATTCATAAGCGCTGCACTTCCACCTAGCTTGCTTACTTTACCCTCCTTCCTCTGAATTACAGTGACAAAAACTAACTGACACAATTAACACAAAAAATTGAAATATTGCATACACACGGAAACTGGATGTACAAAAAGCACATAGCTACTTATTCCATTATCATTGAAATAAAAGAATAATGATAGTAAAAAAAAAAACCCCAACCAACCAAACAAAAAACACCCGTTCTCGCCTGGTTAACTCCTCTTTTGGCTGACGTCTCGATGCCTCATATCCTTGTATAATGACGTCAAGTCTAAATGACATCCTGTAATGACGCACTCTTTGACGTCAGAAACCTGTCAGTTTTGTCTTCAGAACAACAAACTGAAACTGGGGGGGAGGGGGGGGGGGGGGGGGGTCACTCAGGTGACCCTAGATTATTTAAAAGCATTTTTTTCAATTTTGTTTCGTCTTTTGGGGGGTACTTTAGTCCTCAACTTTAGTGCATATTTTAGAGCAAAAAGTTGCTGAGTACAATCTTTGGAGTTTTGATAGTAGAAGCAGTTTTCAAGTACAACAGTGGTTGTAGTCTTCAAGTACAGAGTGTTGGAGCTTGTGGTGATTTATTGCTGGTGAGCTGAATATATTCCATCATTATTCATAGATGGGAATAGCCATAAAACCCCGCAGTATAGATCTGCATAATTTTCTTATATTTTCTTTTCGGGCCAAAACGCATATTCTCTAGTCCTGAGAGCTTTCGAGGGTATTGTATTGTCTTGTAATGTATGAAACTTGTTGGGTTGCATTGTATTGTATTGTACTGTTCTGTATCGTGTTGAAATTGTTTTGTACTAAACGCATGTTGGCATACATTGTGTGGAATGTATTGAATTGTATTGAACTTCTCTACCCTTTATTATATTATATTGTATTGTATTGTATTGTCTTGTCCGTGTTGTATTGTAGGCGGCTGGATAGCTCAGTGGTCAGAGCACTCGCTTTCCCCAGTCAAGTTAAGCAGCGTCGAGCGTAGTTACCAGTTGGATGGGTGACTGTTTGCACGCCTTGGCTTCAATGCAATCCTCCCCAGTTCACCCAGCTGTAAATGGGTACCTGCCCTCTTTAGGGTCAGGGAAGATAAAGCAGCGAGGGAGAGGAGATGGGCACCGCCCTCAATATGCTGGCCCCTAGAGAAGCTGAGGTCTCTGATGCCTCGCTCCCCTACGACTGCGATAGGTTATGGGACACCTTTACCTTTTACCTTTACCTGTATTGTATTGTACTGTACAGCAGGTTGGTATGCGCGAAATTCGTAGACTCGGCACCCAGTTAACTCCAGGAAAAAAAAAAGCAACCACATCTTGAACGGGCGTCTCGATGGTGACCCGAACCTGGGCTCAAACGCAGGCCATCAGATCGCGAGCACAACACTCTAACCACCAGGCCACCCCGTCCCCCACATGTGTGTGTGTGTGTGTGGGGGGGGGGGGGGGGGGCGTGTGTATGTGTACTCATGCTCAATGACGTCTGTATGGATTTTTTTTTTTTATAGCGCTGAATCTTGCAAATGAAAATAAAACAAAAACAAAACAAAACAAAACAAAACAAAACAACCCCTCCCAAAATCAAACAAACAACAACAACCAACCCAGAGCGCTTGCATTGGAAACATTCACGTACATGCAACCGTTCACAAATACAGAGCAACATCAACAAAAAAAATAGTGTATGTGTATGTGTGTGTGTTCTATGTGTGTGTGTGTGTGTGTGTGTGTGTGTGTGGTGTGTGTGTGTGTGTGTGTGTGCGCGCGCGGCGCGCGTGTGTGTGTTTTATATAATTTTATTTCGAGGATAATGGAATGAGCACTTATGTGCTTTTTTATAATTTTTATTCCCCGGGTGTATACTCTCCTCTCTCTCTCTCTCTCTCTCTCTCTCTCTCTCTCTCTCTCTCTCTCTCTCTCTCTCTCTCTCTCTCTCTCTTCTTATATGTGTTCAGTGTTAGTGTTCTGTGTGTCTCTTGTGAATACGAATGCAAAATGTTTATTCAGATTAGGCCTAGGCCTCTTTCCAAACGGGATAACATTTCGCATTCACATTCTTGTGTGTGTGTGTGTGGTGTGTGTGTGTGTGTGTGTGTGTGTGTGTGTGTGTGTGTGTGTGTGTTGTGTGTGTGTGTGTGTGTTGTTGTTGTTGTTGTTGTCTTCAATTTTAACGTCTGTTCACTTTTAGTGATATTAGACGGGGGGGGGGGGGGGGGGGGGGGGAGAAACACAAAAAAAACAAAAAAAAACCCCACCTCACCCCCCACCCACCACACAAAGAAACTTGATAATGGAACAGGAATAAAAAAAAACATGAAAAAACAACAACAACTCACTAAAGTTAATGCAAACTATAACAAATGTCCTAAGGGACTGTAAAAAGAGACCTTTCACAATTTCAAATGCCAATTTTAAATTATTGAAAATACTGATAAGGGAGTTTTTCAGAAAAAATGGGGCATGAAAGACTTTACACTCTTGCAGTCAAACAGTATATGGTATTAGTGATATTCTCACCCACAAACATTTACCATTTTTGCTGAATTTGGTTGTCAATGCATTTAGTTTCATTCTATAAAATATTGTATTAATTCTTCTTGACATGAAAACATTTACACAAGTCTTTGAAGGGTTCACAACTGTTAAATTATCGGTATTGATCGCGGTCCTAGTTAACAATCTCCCATTTCGCTGATTCGTGTGTGGTGTGTGTGGGTGTGTGTGTGTGTGTGTGTGGTGTGTGTGTGTGTGTGTGTGTGTGTGTGTGTGTGTGTGTGTGTGTGTGTGTGTATGTGCGCGCGCGTGTGTGTATGTGTGTGGGGGGGTGAGCGCACGCACGCACACACACCACACACACACACACACACACCACACACACACACACACACACACAACACACACACACACACACACGCGCGCGCACGCGTCTGTGATTGCGTCCTTATCTGTATGTTCTGTGTGCACATCAGGCAGCCTGAAAAACAAAAGCAAACCAAAACAAAACAACCCAATTCCTCCTTGTTTTGCCATTGTAACAAAGCTGGTAGAGAGAGGGAGAAAAAAATAGACGACTAATGGCAGACAGAGTGTTAAAAAATAACATCACTGCCATCCGGCCTTCAGACGACTGTCACCTTCGCCTGGGGAGAGACAAAATAATAAGACTGGGAGCCAACCTTGTTTGTGAAGTTCTCATGTATCTTCACGTAACATGGCGTCAGCGGCTGGGCTGCGTTCTAGTGCAGGATCTTGCCCCCCCCCCCTCCCCCTTTCCCTCCCCTCTTTTCTTCTTTATCTTTCTATAGGGTTGGTTTAGCATAATTATTTAGATATCACTGTTTGTCTGTCTCTTGTCTCTCTTCTCTCTGTCTGTCTCTCTCTCTTTCTCTCTAGAATCTCTGTCTCTCCCTCTCTTTTCGCAGTCTGTGTCTGTTCTGTCTCCTGTCTCCCCCCTCTCTCTCCCCCTCTCTCGATCTATGTCTCTGTCTTGTCTTCTGTCTGCCTGTCTGTCCCTGTCTGTCTGTCTGTCTGTCTGTCTGTGTCTTTCTCTGTGAAGCAAAAGCTATCACTATCATTTTCTCTGTTGTCTTTTTTCTGAATCTCTTTCTGAGTCTTTCTCTGTTTCTCTCTGTATATTGTCTTTCTCAGTGTCTGTCTTTTCGATCTATGTGATTCTTACTCTCTCTGCGTCTCTGTCTCATTTATGCTCTTTAGTCTTTGTTTGTTTTGTCTACCCCCTCTCTTCTCTCTTCCTCTGCTCCTCCTCCTCTCTCTCTCTCTCTCTCTCTCTCTCTCTCTCTCTCTCTCTCTTCATCCACACAACACACACACACAAAACACACACACACACACACACACACACACACACACACACACACACACACACACACACACACCACACACACACACACACACACACACAAGGAAAGATCTGCCACAAAGCTGGAGTCAGGTTAACTCAACAAAAGACGGTAATCCAAAGCCGCAGTTTTCTCGACAGGTGATTTTCTAAACAGGGATTGCACTTTTTGTTAGTTTGTGTGCACGTGCGTATGCACATACACACACACACACACACACACGCACACACACAAAACACAACACACACACACACACACATACACACACACACACACAAACACACACACGTACATAAGTAACACACACACACACACACACACACCCCACACACACACACACACACACACACACACCGCGCGCGCGCGCGCGCGCACCCCCCCCTCCCGCAAACACACAAACACGCACCCCCCCCCCCACTCACCTCTCTCCCACCTATTCCCCTTCCTCCTCCCACCCCCTCCCCCGTCCCCCCACAAACACACACACGCGAGCAAACTAATGTTTATTTGACACTGCGCCCTTGAAAAGGTACCTACCTACGTTTATTTAACACAGATTACGTTGCCATGGAAAAGAACAATAACGCCATGTGTTGCCTGGATTCATTAGCACCACCAGAGCACATAGCGTGTGTGTTTGTGTTGTATTTGATGTTGGTCGTGAGTGTGAGTCAACATATCATCATCATTATTAAAGAGTAAAGTTTCTTTTTTATGGCCTGGAGAGAAATGTGCTTGTAAAGTGTGCTGAATTTTTGCTGAGGTCAGATTCTGTGGTCTATTGAAGTTGTTGTTGTTGTTAGCGTCATTATTATTATTATTATTATTATTATTATTATTTTATTATTATTATTATTATTTTATTATTATTATTATTTTATTATTATTACAACGATAAAGTTATTATTATTATTATTATTATTATTATTATTATTATTAGTAGTAGTAGTAGTAGTAGTAGTAGTAGTAGTAGTAGTAGTAGTAGTAGTAGTAGTACTACTACTACTACTACATATACTACTACTACTACTACTACTACTACTACTACTATCATCATCATCATCATCATCATCTATCATCATCATCATCTATCATCATTTCATCATCATTATGTCATTATCATGATGATGATGATAATGGTGATGATGATGATGATGAAAACGATGATTAGTATCCAGATCCTAATTACTATCATCATCCTTCCTCTTTGCATTCTTCTTCTTGTTACACAGATGGTGTAAATATTTTGTCAGACAGTGACTTTAGTCACAATTTCTAAAATCAATACTAAGTACATCTGTCTCTCTCTGTCTTTCTCTCTGTCTCTGTCTGTCTGTCTGTCTGTCTGTCTGTCTGTCTGTCTGTCTGTCTGTCTGTCTGTCTGTCTGTCTGTCTCTCTCTCTCTCTCTCTCTCTCTCTCTCTCTCTCTCTCTCTCTCTCTCTCTCTCCTCCACCCCACCTCTGTCTGTCTGTCTGTCTCTCTCTGTCTCCCTCTCTGTGTCTCACTGGTGTCTCTCTCTCTCTATGTGTCTCTATCTCTGTGTCTCTGTCAGTCTGTCTGTCTTTGTCTCTGTCTCTCTCGCTCTCTCGTTGTGCGTGCACGCACGCACGTACGCGCACACGCACGAGCATATGTATGTATATGTTCATGCGTACGCCGGCACTTGTACACATGTATGCATTTGCACTTCCAGGGTCACATTAATTTCTGTCAATACACACACAGAGGTTTTGACAAGGACAAGTTGAACGGCAGTTCATTCCCTCAGTGTGGCAGCAGATTTCCTTGCATGGTGAAGTGTCTGTCTGTACTGGTGTCGGCATCTTCTACCCTGGCCTTGTAGGGTGCTGTCGATGTCTTCACCACGTCATGTCACTTCACTTCAACAGACCTTCCAACAATGACGTCACTCATGACGTCAGAAAACCTCTGACTTTTTTGACGACAGACCAAAAGTTCAACACTGCCATTCATGGTTACAGTGCAGTGATATGAGGGGAGAGCAGAATAGAAAAAAGGAAAGAAAAAAGAGAGACTAGGCAGAAAGAAATACAAATGAGTTGGGGGGTAAATAAAGCAGGGACGAATTCTTTCTCTGGGAAAGTATAGGTAAAGGTAAAGGTGTCCCATTACCTAAGTGGTCGTAGGGGAGCGTGGCATCAGAGACCTAAGCTTCTCTAAGAGCAGCATATTGTGGGCGGTGCCCATCTCCTCTCCCTCGCTGCTTTATCTTCCCTGACCTTAAAGAGGGCAGGTACCCATTTACAGCTGGGTGAACTGCGGGACTGTACTGCAGCCAAGGCGTGCAAATGTTCACTATCATCCACTTGGTAACCACCTCGGTGCTGCTTAACTTAAGCTTGGGGAAAGCAAAATGCTCTGATCACTGAGCTGTCATTGCCCCCGAAAAGAGGCGTCTGAATTTTATGCAGAGAAATCTGCTGTGACTGAAAGTGGTGTATGATACAAGATAATGGAATACAATCAATTGAATGATACAAGATAATGGAATACAATCAATTGAACACGATACAGTGCAATCAATTGAGTCAATGAAAAGTGACCCAAAACAAATACAATAAGATAAAATAAGATATAATGCAACACAACACAATAAAAACGAATTCAATAGCATGCAATTTAAAACAATCCGATACAATGCAACAACAAGAAAAACCAACAACCACTGTCAAACCATTCCCCCCCCCACCCTTCCCCTCTCCCATACCCACCACCCAACTACTCATC
>CM060327.1:8389728-8392633 GCA_030674155.1 Stramonita haemastoma | reverse complement strand
CTCCCACCCCCCTCCCCCCCACAAAACACACACACGCGAGCAAACTACTGTTTATTTGACACTGCGCCCTTGAAAAGGTACCTACCTACGTTTATTTAACACAGATTACGTGCCATGGAAAAGAACAATAACGCCATGTGTTGCCTGGATTCATTAGCACCACCAGAGCACATAGCGTGTGTGTTGTGTGTTGTGTGTGTTGAGTCGAACATATCATCATCATTATTAAAGAGTAAAGTTTCTTTTTTATGGCCTGGAGAGAAATGTGCTTGTAAAGTGTGCTGAATTTTTGCTGAGGTCAGATTCTGTGGTCTATTGAAGTTGTTGTTGTTGTTAGCGTCATTATTATTATTATTTATTATTATTATTATTATTATTATTATTATTATTATTATTTATTATTATTATATTATTATTATTATTACAACGATAAAGTTATTATTATTATTATTATTATTATTATTATTATTATTAAGTAGTAGTATGTAGTAGTATGTAGTAGTAGTAGTAGTAGTAGTAGTAGTAGTATCTACTACTACTACTACTACTACTACTACTACTAACTATACTACTACTACTATCATCATCATCATCATCATCATCATCATCATCAATCATCATCTCATCATCATCATCATCATTATGTCATTATCATGATGATGATGATAATGGTGATGATGATGATGATGAAAACGATGATTAGTATCCAGATCCTAATTACTATCATCATCCTTCCTCTTTGCATTCTTCTTCTTGTTACACAGATGGTGTAAATATTTTGTCAGACAGTGACTTTAGTCACAATTTCTAAAATCAATACTAAGTACATCTGTCTCTCTCTGTCTTTCTCTCTGTCTCTGTCCTGTCTGTCTGTCTGTCTGTCTGTCTGTCTGTCTGTCTGTCTGTCTGTCTGTCTGTCTGTCTGTCTCTCTCTCTCTCTCTCTCTCTCATCTCTCACTCTCTCTCTCTCTCTCTCTCTCTCTCTCTCTCTCTCTCTTCTCCTCCACCCCACCTCTGTCTGTCTGTCTGTCTCTCTCTGTCTCCCTCTCTGTGTCTCACTGTGTCTCTCTCTCTATGTGTCTCTATCTCTGTGTCTCTGTCAGTCTGTCTGTCTTTGTCTCTGTCTCTCTCGCTCTCTCGTTGTGCGTGCACGCACGCACGTACGCGCACACGCACGAGCATATGTATGTATATGTTCATGCGTACGCCGGCACTTGTACACATGTATGCATTTGCACTTCCAGGGTCACATTAATTTCTGTCAATACACACACAGAGGTTTTGACAAGGACAAGTTGAACGGCAGTTCATTCCCTCAGTGTGGCAGCAGATTTCCTTGCATGGTGAAGTGTCTGTCTGTACTGGTGTCGGCATCTTCTACCCTGGCCTTGTAGGGTGCTGTCGATGTCTTCACCACGTCATGTCACTTCACTTCAACAGACCTTCCAACAATGACGTCACTCATGACGTCAGAAAACCTCTGACTTTTTTGACGACAGACCAAAAGTTCAACACTGCCATTCATGGTTACAGTGCAGTGATATGAGGGGAGAGCAGAATAGAAAAAAGGAAAGAAAAAAGAGAGACTAGGCAGAAAGAAATACAAATGAGTTGGGGGGTAAATAAAGCAGGGACGAAGTTCTTTCTCTGGGAAAGTATAGGTAAAGGTAAAGGTGTCCCATTACCTAAGTGGTCGTAGGGGAGCGTGGCATCAGAGACCTAAGCTTCTCTAAGAGCAGCATATTGTGGGCGGTGCCCATCTCCTCTCCCTCGCTGCTTTATCTTCCCTGACCTTAAAGAGGGCAGGTACCCATTTACAGCTGGGTGAACTGCGGGACTGTACTGCAGCCAAGGCGTGCAAATGTTCACTATCATCCACTTGGTAACCACACTCGGTGCTGCTTAACTTAAGCTTGGGGAAAGCAAATGCTCTGATCACTGAGCTGTCATTGCCCCCGAAAAGAGGCGTCTGAATTTTATGCAGAGAAATCTGCTGTGACTGAAAGTGGTGTATGATACAAGATAATGGAATACAATCAATTGAATGATACAAGATAATGGAATACAATCAATTGAACACGATACAGTGCAATCAATTGAGTCAATGAAAAGTGACCCAAAACAAATACAATAAGATAAAATAAGATATAATGCAACACAACACAATAAAAACGAATTCAATAGCATGCAATTTAAAACAATCCGATACAATGCAACAACAAGAAAACCAACAACCACTGTCAAACCATTCCCCCCCCCACCCTTCCCCTCTCCCATACCCACCACCCAACTACTCATCCCATCAATTAAACACCAACTAACCAAACAAACCAAAAGTAACAACAACAGCAACCATAATATCTAAACAACAAAAAACAACAACCTCAACATAGGCAAAGGAAACACGAATGATCAAAGCAAAGCTCATTCGTTCGACCCCGATATAACAGAAGCTTCAAAAAACCACCACCACCAAAAAACTCAAACAAGAAAAGTCTTTGCTAAGGAAATTGCAGCCTGCGTAAAACGCTGCTGAAATCAAAGAGAACAAACAAACAAACAAACAAACAAATAAACAAACAGACAAACAAACATATACAAAGAGACAGACGGAGTGGAGTGTCTGGAATCAGCACACCCACTCTAGAACCCAGTCTTTTGCTCGAAAGGAGCAGGTGCATGAGACAACTGCTTGTAGAACATCATGAAGAAAAGAGGAGAAGAAATGAAGAGAAAAACAAAGAAGAAGAAGAGGAGAGGAGGGGAAGAAGAGGAGGAGGAGGAGGAGGAGGAGAAAGGAGGAGGAGGAGGAGGAGGAGGAGGAGGAGGAGGAGAAGAAGAAGAAGAAGAAGAAGAAGAAGAAGAAGAAGAAGAAGAAGAAGAAGAAAAGAAGAACAAGAACAAG
>CM060327.1:8379728-8387228 GCA_030674155.1 Stramonita haemastoma | reverse complement strand
CTGCTGCTGCTGCTGCTGCTACTGTTGCTTCTACTGCTGCTGCTACTATTGCTTCTGTTTTTGCTACCGCTGCTATTATACTATTGGTACTGTTGCTTCTACTGCTGCTGCTACTATTGCTACTGTTGCTGCTACTGCTGCTGCTACTATTGCTACTGTTGCTGCTACTGCTGCTGCTACTATTGTTACTGTTGCTTCTACTGCTGCTGCTATTGTTACTGTTGCTGCTACTGCTGCTACTATTGTTACTGTTGCTGCTACTGCTGCTACTATTGTTACTGTTGCTTCTACTGCTACTACTATTGGTACTGTTGCTGCTACTGCAACTACTATTGGTACTGTTGCTGCTACTGCCAACTTCGTCAGTGACAGAGGAATTGTCGACAGTACTTCTACTGATTTGCTTCTTTTTCAAGAACACCCCTCCCCCCCCCCCCCCCTTCCTGCTGTATCGATTGTTCTAGGGTCTTTAAAGGTCCTGGTCTTATTGATTGGTCGGGTTCACAGTCCTTGGTCTTAGATTTCAACCCCTCGCATGCATACCGTAAAATCAACCGTACTTCTGTGTGCCAAAGTGTGGAGGACATCTGTAGCAATGGGTTTGGTTTTATGGGGGTGTTTAGAGACTAAGGGTGCTGTTCACGTGTTGGGCTCGTAGGACTTTTTCTATGTTATATCTCTTCTACCCCTGACGTGGTTAAAACAGGGCAAATTCTAACTCCGTTTACTACAGTTAGTACCAAAAAATATTTCTTTACCAAAGAATAGAATTCTATAAGCTTCTTAGATTGAACAGCATGTAAGCAAATATTTCTGTTATGAGTTATGATATCAGACAGGATTTTTGGGAGTGGAAACTTGACAAAAGAAAAACAACATCCCCCCCCCCCCAGCTACTCTGCTTTACCATGTGTTTTAACTAGATTATCAAAGATTCTTCGTGGGGCCTATGATGTTCTGCCTGCATATGTACACAAGATCTCGGTTTAGGATCTCATCTGAAAGAATTTCGAGAGAGTGGAGTTAGTAGCAATACTTATTCCAAAGGGAGGGGGATCGAACAGACACATCTACAGGGATTTTTCGACACAGGAGAATTCATATTGCTCATCCGACTACCCCCCCCCCCCCCCCCCTAGCTTTTCTCTCTCTCTCTCTCTCTCTCTCTCCTCTCTCTCTCTCTCTCTCTCTCTCTCTCTCTCTTCTCTCTCTCTCTCTCTCCCTCCCTCCCTCCCTCTCCTCTCTCTCCCCCCTCCCTCCCTCCCCCCCTCTCTCTCTCTCTGTGTCCCCTACCTATTCCATTTGCTATCTCTGTCTGTCTGTCTGTCTGTCTGTCTGTCTGTCTGTCTGTCTCTGTGACTCTTTCTCTGTCTGTCCTTTTCACTTTCATTCTCTCTGTCTGTCTCTCCCTCATCCACCTTCTCACTCTGTATCTGTGGCTGTCTATTTGTCTCTGTCTCTGTCTGCCTCTCCCTGTGTTTGTATCTGTCTCTCTACCTATTTGTCTGTCTATCTGTTTGTCCCTCTCTCCCCCTCTCTCTCCCCCCTCTATCTCTCTCTCTTTCTCCTCTCCCTCCCTCCCTCCTCCCTCTCTCTCTCTCTCCTCTCTCTCTCTCTCTCTCCTCCCTCTCCCCTCCCCCCTCTCCCCTCCCCCCTCTCTCTCTCCACTAAAGGGCAAAGGCGTAAAGACAGGCGTTCGTTCGCCTCCTCACAATGCTGGCATATTTCTGTGCCTACAGCCCGGTTTATATATAAACACACCTAGACACACATCAATACCTGGTCTCGGGAGACAAGTCCTAATTAACGTCACTGCCTGCAAGAGAGACAACAGAAACAAGAAGTAAAAAAAAAACACACACCAAAAAACAGAAAAAGAAAGAATGAAAACGACAAATAAATGGAGAGAAAAAAAAGGAAAGAATCAGAAGAAAACAGACAAAAAGCACGGCGGAAAGAAATAAAATTAAAAACAAAAAAAAAACGATAGGAGAGAGAGAGAGAGAGAGAGAGAGAGAGAGAGAGAGAGAGAGAGAGAGAGAGAGAGAGAGAGAGAGAGAGAGAGAGAGAGAGACATAAAGAAAGAAAGAAAAGAAAACCGAAAAAAAAATGAACGAAGGAAAAGGTTATTTCTATAGAAAAAGCATAAGTACTGTCACGGGACGGGAACATCCGGGCGTGTGTGTGTGTGTGTGTGTGTGTGTGTGTGTGTGTGTGTGTGTGTGTGTGTGTGTGTGTGTGTGTGTGTGTGGTGTGTTGTGTGTGTGACAGTACTTGATTTTTGATTTTTTATAGGCTGGCTAAAAAAGGAGAACAATACAGCATTCCTGTCATAGTTTTTTTATCATTTGCCCTCCATGAAAGAAAATTCTCTGATCGTATCTATCTCAACCTCTGTCTGTCTGTCTTTCTGTCTGTCTGTGTCTCTCTTTTCCATTAAATAGTTATCGGGTAGATTTTCGCTTTGATGATACCCTCTATGATGAAATACTGAGGACGTAAAGTTATTTCAAAACTAGGTCACGGACTAGAAATAACATTCATATAATGTCAATCGTCCCATCTTTTTTTCCTTATTGATATCTTCTGTCTGTCTGTAGTTTTTCTTTTCTTTACGTTTTTTTTTTCTCTTGTCTTTCTTACCTTTTTTTTCAATACTCTCTGATTCTCTCTTTCTAATTTCTTAATTTCTTTCTTTCCTAATTTCTGTCTTTCTTTGCTTTCCTTTAAAAAAAAATCTCCCTTTTCGTTGTTTGTGTCTCTTTCCCGTCTAGTGTCCATGTTTATCTGTCTATCATTATCTGTCAGTCTACCGTTTTCATTGCAACTTGTTTTCAATCCTTTTTTGAATAGCTTTTTGCTTTGCCTAGCCTCTTCTTCTTCTTCTTCTTCTTCTTCTTCTTCTTCTTCTTCTTCTTCTTCTTTCTTCTTCTTCTTCTCTTCTTCTTCTTCTTCTTCTTCTTCTTCTTCTTCTGCTTCTGTCTTCTGTCTTCTTCTTCTTCTTCTTCTTCTCTTCTTGTCTCTTCTTCTTCTTCTTCTTCTCTGTTCTTCTTGTTCCTTTCTGATCTTCTTCTATCTATCTTCTGTCTGTCTGTCTGTCTGTCTGTCTGTCTGTCTGTCTGTCTGTCTGTCTGTCTGTCTGTCTTCTATCTATCTCTATCTATCTATCTATCTATCTATCTATCTATCTATCTATCTATCTTCATCTGACTTCTATCTCTATCTTCTGTCTGTCTATCTGTCTCTGTCTGTCTGTCTTCTGTCTTCTCCCCCCCCCCCCCCCCCCCCCCATTCCAACCCACCTTGTTAACGTTTTTAAATGAATTAGAATTAGACTGTTTCAAAAATAATCGAATGCTAGAATGAGTTTATCCATCACCAATTGTCTCCCTTTCATCCATCCTTCCTCTCTGTTCTCCTCAACCTCACATCACTATAACCATGAATGGCAGAGTCGAACTTTTGGGTCTGTCGACCAAAAAAAAAAAAAAAAAAAATGTCGGAAGTTTTCTGACGTCAGGGGTGACGTCATTGCTGGAAGGCCTGTGGAAGTGACGTGACGTGAGGTGAGGTGACGTGAAGTGCAGACAGCACCATACAAGGCCAGGCTGGCAGATGCCGACAGTAGTTCAGACAGTTTACCATGCAAGGAAATCTGCTGGCATAGGTAGCCAATAAAGCGGCGCTGCTGAACTCTCTTGTCAATACCTCACGGTGTGCAGACTCAAAAAGGGCAAATAACCAACCAGGGAGAACCTGCAGACGTGCATGTGCCGGCACAAACATACGCGAGCTTGAAAACACACGCGCGCACGCACACACACACACCACGCACGTACACACATACATACACACACGGGCGCGCGCGCACGCACGCACGCACCCCCCCCCCCACACACACACGAGCACATGCAGACGCTCACTTGCGCGGGTAGGTAGGCTTGTTTTGTTGAGGTTTAAGTTTTTTAAAAATCTTATGTATGCATATATAATTATGATTTATTGTAGATAGATAGCTTGATGAAAAAATCAGTTGGACTGCTTTTCCAATGTGCCCTCTGGAAATAAAAGTTTGACTTTGACTTTGACTTTCACACACACGCATACACACACACCACACCACACACACACACACACACACACACACACACACACACACACACACACACACACACACACACACACACACACACACACACGAGTCTCTACCCAAACATCCCCGATACAGTTTTTTCTTCAATCCAGCTGTTCACTTTGATTAAAAAAACAGCCAAACATCACAGGGCACACAAAAAACCCCGACAACTTACACAAACGCACAACAAGTAGCCTACAAACTGAAAAAAAGCAAACAAATCAAAAGAACATCTTCCTAAATTTAGCAAACTTTACATCCTTTCAAAATAGATTCTTTTTAGGCAAAGCTAATCATTCAAAACAAGATCTTTCTAATCAAGCGACTTTATACCCGTTCAAAATAGACTGTATTTGGCCCTCCCAAAATGCAACTTCCAACAAGTCATGAGCCTATTTACAGGGTCACACAGAAAGATGGGACAGAGAGAGAGAGAGAGAGAGAGAGAGAGAGAGAGAGAGAGAGAGAGAGAGAAGACAGACAGACAGACAGACAGACAGACAGACAGACAGACAGAGAGACAGAGAGAGTAGATAGAGAGACAGAGACAGAGAAAGCAAATCAAATCAAATTCTTTTATTTCGACGACAATGGATAAGGACCCATGTGCTTTTTTAAAATTTTTTTTATCAGCAGAGAGAGAGAGAGAAGGGGGGGGGAGAAAGAGACAGAGAAGAGAGAGACAGAGAACAGAGACAGAGAGGCAGACAAGAGAGGCAGACACAGAGACAGAGAGGAAGAAGAGAGAAGCAGACGAGAGAGAGGAGACAAGACAAATCAATCGATCAAATAATTAATTAGGCGACAATGGAAAGATGCCCAGGATTTATTATTATTTTAAGTTTTTATCCTCCCAAGAGAGAGGAGAGAAGAGAAAGAGGGAGAGAAAGAAAGAGAAAGAGAGAGAAAACAGACAACAAAGAAGAAGAGCAGACAGAGAAGAACAAGAGAAGAAGCAGAGACAGGAAGAGGAAGAAGAGAGAGAGACAAGGACGAAACACAGAGAACCGGAAGAGAAACTCGCAAATTAATTTAATTAGAAGCACTGGCGGGAGAGAGATATGCGCAGGACACTGATTGGAGGTAAGTTAGATAAAAGGGACGAGGAAGAGACAGTCCGCCTCTGCCTGTGTTGTCATTAGCTGCAGCGTTAAATGACAGGGTCATCAACTCTTCTTTAACACCTGATACCTGTTAGCTAATTAACAAGGTGGGGGTAGGGTAGGGTAGGGATGGGAGGGGTGGGGTTGTAGGTGGGGGAGGAAGAGAGGATGAGAAGAGAGGAAAAGAGCTATCCATGGCGAAAGAAACAGAAACAGAAACACACAAACATCACGCACGCACGACGCACACACATACAAGCATGCACGCACGCAACACACACACACACAGGCATACACACACACACGCTTGCACGCACGCACGCACCCACACACACCTACCCACCCTTTCACCCACCCACCCACATATACAACACGCGCACGGACGCACGGACGCATGCACACCCACCTGGCTACATCCCACACATTAAATGACATAGTATCTCAACTATACTATTCTTTAAAGCACGTGAAAACGAGCTGTGATGAGTGCTTCAGCCACTCTGCTTAATTAGTATATCTTCCTCACAACACAAAAACAAGTACACAAAATAAGAAACATTTCTAAGTTATGAAATATACATATAAAACATCATTAGCATGAGATACAAACATCACTGCAGATTGCACATCCTGTGCCTATCCAAGTGCACGGGGAAGGGATAGCTCAGTGGTCAGAGCACTGGCTTTCCCCAAGCTATGGTTAAGCAGCGTCGAGCGCGGTTACTATGTGGATGGGTAACCGTTTGCGCGCCTTTGCTTCAGTACAATCTCCCAGTTCACCCAGCTGTAAATGGGTACCTGCCTTTTTTAGGGTCAGGGAAGGTAAAACAGCAAGGGAGAGGAGATGGGCGCCGCCCTCAACATGCTGGCCCCTATAGAAACTTTGATGCCTCGCTCCCCAACGACCACATAGGCTGTGGGACACCTTTACCCTTACCTATACCTTACCTTAGTGTTCACGATTTCACTTACTGTGATACCAGTACAAAA
The DNA here is from genome assembly GCA_030674155.1 of Stramonita haemastoma. NCBI lineage: Eukaryota > Metazoa > Mollusca > Gastropoda > Neogastropoda > Muricidae > Stramonita > Stramonita haemastoma. The sequence goes on along the minus strand of CM060327.1, from coordinate 8,381,000 downwards.
GACTGAAGGCAAAATGTTACAGACTGTGTCATCAGAAGAGGTGGTTAGATTTGCTGGGATAAAAAAGGCAGGAAAAATTTGACTGGTTTGGCAGAAAATGAGAGGGAGAGATAAGAGAGAGAGAGAGAGAGAGAGAGAGAGAGAGGAGAGAGAAGAGAGAGAGAGAGAGAGAGAGAGAGAGAGAGAGAGAGAGAGAGAGAGGGAGGAGGAGAGGAGAGAAAGACAGACAGAGACAGACACACAGACACAGAGACAGAAGAACACAAGGACAGCGCTAGAAGAGTGAACGTCTCTTGCACACAGAATGCCTATCCGGTGAGGAAAGCTAGTGATACTGAAAGAAGCCCTGGACTATCTATGCTATCCCCTCAGGGGGGAAATCTCTTCCACGGAGAAATCGCCTGCAGAGGAAAGAGACAAAGAGGAAATGAGAATGTTCCCTGCAAGAAGCCGGCCCTCAGTGTCCTGACCTGAGCATCGCCATCGATCCGTCACAGGAAGACTGACAACAGTCAGACCCCTGCCCCTATTCTCATTCAAACTGTCTTCTAGTTGTCACAGCTTCGTGAACAGTACATGTGACACTAGTTTCTATATCAGTGAAATCATTATTGTTGTCGTCGTCATGATTTTCACCATCGATATCGCCGCTGTTGTCGTCGTCATCATCATTACCGCCGTCGTCGTCGTCGTCATCATCATCATCATATTCATCATCTTCGTCGGCCTTGTTGTCATTATCAGAATCATGGCTCTTTTTCTCCCTTCTTGTTCTTTTCGTTATCGCCATCGTAATTAGTATTATCATAATTATCATCATCGTCTTCATTATCATCAGTGGATTGGTGGTCTTAGAGGTAGAGCTGCCTGGAGAAGAGAGAGGAAAAGAGAGAGAGAGAGGAGAGAGAAGAGGAGAGAAGAGAGAGGAGAGACAGAGAAGAGAGAGAGACGAGAGAGAGAAGAGAGAAGAGAGAGGGAGGAAAGAGAGAGAAGAGAGAGAGAGAGAGAGAGAGAGAGAAGAGAGAGAGAGAGGAGAGAGAGAGAGAGAGAGAGGAGAGAGAAGAGAGAGAGAGAGAAGAGAGAGAAGAGAGAGAGAGAGAAGAGAAGAGAGAGAGAGAGAGAGAGAAGCGAGAGAGAGAGAGAGAGAAGAGAGAGATGAGAGAGAGAGAGAGAGAAGAGAGAGAAGAGAGAGAGAGAGAGAGAGAGAGAGAGAGAGAAGAGAGAAGAGAGAGAGAGAGTGACAGAGACAGACAGACAGACAGACAGACAGAC
>CM060327.1:8372228-8377228 GCA_030674155.1 Stramonita haemastoma | reverse complement strand
TTGCATCCCTACCCACACACTTTCTCCACCAACAAGATTTAACCGAAAAAGGCTCAACAGTGACAGAAATAGACGGTTCGTGACCCAATGCAATATCATCCACGCCAAGGGCCAAAGACGAATAAGGAAGAAAATTATTATTCAGCGAAAAATGACACAGAATATCTGAGCCGTTTATTCCACCTCCTGCAACCTGATAATGATCAAGCCAACGGATCATGCAACACACATCATCAGGCTTTACCATCCACGCATACATCATCAAGGCTTTACATCCAGCATACATCATCAGGCTTTACATCCATGCATACATATCAGGCTTTCATCCACGCATACATCATCAGGCTTTACATCCTGCATACATCAATAGGCTTTACATCCATGCATTACATCATCAGGCTTTACATCCACGCATACATCATCAGGCTTTACATCCATGCATACATCATCAGGCTTTACATCCACGCATACATCATTAGGCTTTACATCCACGCATACATCGGCAGGCTTTACATCCACCATACATCAACAGGCTTTAATCCACGCATACATCGCAGGCTTTACATCCAGCATACATCATCAGGCTTTACAACTCGCTCATACATCAATAGGCTTTACCATGCATACATACAGTTTACACACACAATTCATCCAGCTATACATCAGCTTACATCCACCCTACATACAGGCTTTACATCCATGAACACATGCATCAGGCTTTACATCCAGCAACATCATCAGGCTTTACATCACGCATACATCATCAGGCTTTACATCCACGCAATACATCATCAGGCTTTACATCCAATCAGGCTTTACATCCAACATACATCAACAGGCTTTACATTCACGCATACATCATCAGGCTTTACATCCATGCATACATCATCAGGCTTTACATCCATGCTTAATACATACATCATAGCTTTACATCCATACATACATCAACAGGCTTTACATCCACGCATACATTATCAGGCTTTACATACACATCGCATACAGCTATCAATCAGGCTTTACATCCATGCATTCACATCATTCAGGCCTTTACATTCCATATCAGGCTTTACATCCATGCATACATCATCAGGCTCAGAACAAGAAAAAGAGGAACACAGGCCTTACACAGGAATATGAGCCTCTAGGGCCACTCATCATCAAAGGGCTGACATTGATAATATTGCTCCCTGAGAGATGGCAGTTTATTTATGGACTGGTTGTGGGATAAGGAGACAAATCACAAAAAGACAAAAAAAGGTAAGTAGGCATAGATATCAGGTTTACATCACGAAAGACAGGTTACATCATGCAAATAAGCTACAGATCATGAGGACATATGCAAAGCAGCAGGCTCAGAAAGAAAGAGAGAGAGAAGAGAAGAGAACAGAGTTGGAGGACACCAGGATATGAGCGGAGGGATCAAGGCGAAACGTGAGATATGCTGAGAGATGAAGGTGAGATGGGAGTTTAGGGGATGGTGGGGAGGGAGATGAGGAGACAAGACAAAAAGAAAAGGAAAAGGAAGTAGGCAAGAAAGAGTGAGGAGAGAGAGAGAGAGAGAGAGAGAGAGAGAAAGAGAAGAGAGAGAGAGAGAGAGGGAGAGAGAGAGAGAAAGATAGGAGAGAAGAAAGCAGAGAAAAAAGAAAGAAGAGAGAGCGACAGAGAAAGACAAGAGAGAATAACAGACAACAGAGAAAGAAGAGAGTGAAGAAGAGAGGAAGAAAAAAAACAGAATAAGCACAAAGGAAAGAAAGTAAGTAGCATAGAAACAGACAGTATGAAAAAAAAAATCCCATTGAGCTCATTCACACCAGAATCAGACCCAACAATGGCTAAGATGCTTAACAGAGGAAAGGAGTAAAAAAAAAGAAAAGAAAAAAAAGGTGCCATTTTTACCCCTCTAAACCCGATATCTAGCCAACTTCACTGATGCCTGCATCTCACGGCACCAGACTTTACATCCATGCATACATCAGCAGGCTCAGAGTAGAGCAGAAGAGAACAGAAGAGAAGGGAGCAGAACAGCGCCTTGGGGGACACCAGGATATGAGCGCTGCAGGGCCACTAAAGGCAGACAACTGTGAGATATTGTTCCCTGGAGAGGTGGAAGGTGAGATGGGAGTTTTAGGGGTTGGTGTGTGGGAGGAGAGTGAGGTAAAAAAAAAAAAGAAAAGAAAAAGAAAGCGAACAGGAAGTGGGCAAGAAGAAGAAGAATGCAAAGATGAAGAAGAATGAATGCAAAGATGAAGAAGAAGAATGCAAAGAAGAATGCAAAGAAGAAGAATGCAAAGAAGAATGCAAAGGAGAAGAAGATGAGAGAAAGAAGAAGTGTAGTGAAGTGTAGTGTAGTTAGTAGTAGTAGTTAGTAGTATAGTAGTAGTAGTAGTAGTAGTAGTAGTAGTGAGTAGTAGGAGTAGTAGTAGAGAGAGAGAAGAAGAGAGAGAGAGAGAGAGAGAGAGAGAGAGAGAGAGAGAGAGAGAGAGAGAGAGAGAGAGGAGAGAGAGAGAGAGGAGAGAGAGAGAGAGAGAGAGAGAGAGAGAGAGACGACAGACCGAAACGCACACACACACACAGACCACAGAGAGAGGCGTCACTGCCTCTGAAATTAATATTTTTCCCATGCCATACCACTTTAGCCAGCAGAAAATAGCACAGAGAGAGAGGGATTAGAGGAGGAGGACGGGGAGGGGGGGGGGGGAGGGATGACAAAGCGTGTCCTGAAATCCACTTGTCATATTCTTGACCACAACATAACCCAATTTGTAGACTCTCTCTCCTCTCTCTTCTCTCTCTCTCTCTCTCTCTCTCTCTCTCTCTCTCTCTCTCTCTCTCCTCTCTCTGTATTGACGCGCTCGACATCATAGTCAGTCTTTCAAATGAGAGTTATGAACATATGCATGCACGTTATCTTACACACACAGAGACAAGTCCACTTTTCCTAAAATATTTAGACAAGCTGAGGCCATTGGCATGGATAACACGATTGTGCCAAGCATTGTCGCAAACAAGTATTGAATAAGAATACTACTTTCATCCCCACGTTCACTCTGTTTAAAAGATAGCCTCTGCCTTTACCTTGACCACCAGGATAAAGGCCACTCAAAGACTTGGTGTGTGTCCAATGCCAAGACTGGAAATGCAGATTATTCATATGGTCATATCGTCTTTCTCATCCTCTTCCAAAGATTTTTCCGTTCCTTGGCTAGAGCTCCAAGGTTCACCATTGCTGAAAGTTTGCGTATGCGACCGTTTTAAGCCACCAGTAAGGTAGCCACATTCCGAATTCTGGTTGGTGTAGAAACAGACATCTAAGTGCATGGGTTTTCTATTAAAAAAAAGTCATCCGTTCCTACTGGCACGAAATGGCCTACTTTTCCGAAAAGTGAAACGGGGTTTTAAACGTGAACGCAAGATGTTCTTTAAGCATCGCACCCGGGGCTTTGGCTTAAAGCTTTATTGGGATTTGGAGGGAGTGGATCGGGAGTCAGTTTTATCGATTAATCCAGGATAAAATCCCTTAAAACGGGTGCCTCCATTTTGGCTTGATCCCGAGTCGTCAGATCACGGGCGCAGCGCTCTATCCACAAGGCTACCCCCTCCCCCCTTCTTCCAAAGATGATATCCACGTTATGGTTTCCTTCCCGAAGTAATAGGACATTACTTTTAAGAGTTACAGAAGAGGAGAGTGTCACTCGCTAGCAGGGGACTTTTATCTCTGCAGACTTCCCCCTGTCCACCTCTCTCTACAGTCTAGTCTCTCTCTTCCCACACGCCACAGCAGCTCTTCCACATTCCACTGTCCACCGGAGACTCTATACACGGTCGAGTCTCTCTCTTCTTACAAACCACTACCCCTCTTCCATGCATTTCAAGATGGCTTCATCATCTTTTCCCAAGGGATTTAAAAGCAGCGCTCCAGAAAGGCGTCACGTCCTGTTTCTTTAGGGGATTCCAGGAGCTATCCTGACGCTGTGCTGTGTTCAGTCACTGTCACAGAAGGCAGTTTTCTGTGGGTCTTTCCTCAGGAGGAACCGCGCTCTTCTTTTTTCGATATGTCATGTTTTTGTATAGTATGATATTTTCTTTCTGTGTTCTTCTTTGTGGAGGTTCAACACTGTACCATCACTACTCTGACTGCTGTTGCTGCTGTTTTAACTGCTTCCTATCCTGCTGCTGCTGCTGCTGTTATTGCTCCTGCTACTCCTACAACTAATTATTGCTTTTGATCGTCTGCTATCATTTAAAGTCGAATGACCAGCGCTACTATTATTTCTGCGATATATTCTCTCTCTCTCTCTCTCTCTCTCTCTCTCTCTCTCTCTTACACACACACACACACACACACACACACCACACACACACACACACACACACACACACACACACACACACACACACACACACACCTCTCACACACACACACACACACTCTCTTTTCTCTCTCTCTCTCTCTCTCCCAATATCTGTCTTCGCCTAATCGTCTCATTACTCTCTCTCATCCCCCTCCCTCTCTCTCTCTCTCTCTCACACACACACACACACACACCCACACCACACACACACACACACCACACACCACACACACACACACACACAAGCACTCACCTTCGCTGCAAGATTCCCAGCCTAGCCTACACACACACACACACACTTTCTGCTTTCTCACCCGCTCTCAAAAAAACATCAAGACAGCATCAAGGAGCAAAATATTGTCAAAAAACGGCGAGCACACACACAGACACACACAGAGCAAGGAGACAAACACTGACTGTCACAGGCAACACATCTGACAATGCCAGCTAGCTCTGCAACAAACCCACCGGTATGCAGGCATGCAATTTTGGCGCCAAGAGAGAGAGAGAGAGAGAGGAGAGAGAGAGAGAAGAGGAGAGAGAGAAGAGAGAGAGAGAGAGAGCGAGAGAGAGAGAGAGAGAGAGAGAGAGAGAGAGAGAGCGATAGGAGAGAGCAGAGAGGAGAGAGAGAGAGAGAGAGAGGAGAGA
>CM060327.1:8364728-8367228 GCA_030674155.1 Stramonita haemastoma | reverse complement strand
AATCTGCCATTGGTGAACCTTGAAACTCTAGTCGAGAGAATACAGAAAAAAGTGAAAAAAATATATGAAGAGATGACCAAAACCTAGCAATACACAATAAAACCACTACACACCTGCCTGCCTGCCCCCAGAATGGGCCAGCATGCTATACTCAGACCTGTGCTGTGCTAAGAGGCTTAAGAGGGCCGCTGAAGTCAGAATAGCACAAGAGCATGACGCACAGGGGATAAGTCTTTCTGAGCTCTCTCTCTCTCTGTTCTCCCTCCCTCTCTCTCTCTCTGTCTCTGTCTGTCTGTCTGTCTCTCTCTTTGTCTCCTTATTATCTTTACTATCTCCATAGTGTTGATGTCATACCATGTCTTGTGTGCGTGACGTGTGTGATTTTCATTGTAACAGCTTTGCTTTATGTGTGGGGGGTGGGATGGGGGAAGGTGGGGATAGGGGAGGGAAAGGAGGGGAAGGGAGGTGAGGGAAAAGGAGTACCTATTGTGTGCCGAATAATGTGTGTAGGTTACAGTATATCTGGCTTGGTAATCAGGACACTCTTGAAGTACATTACTGCTGGGTGCGTGCATGTGTGTGTGTGTGTGTGTGTGTGTGTGTGTGTGTGTGTGTGTGGTGTTGTGCGTGGTGCGTGCGTGTGTGCGTTGCGTCGTGCGTGCGTGCGTGCGTGGTGGTGTGTGTGTGTGTGTGTGTAAAAGTGTGTGTGATGTAACACTGATTAAGATAAAGTAGAGACAGCACAAAAAGGGATAGACTAGTACACCTCATCTTCTTATTCCTCCACTGACAACCCCTCCCCCCAAATAAAAAGACAGTGCACTCCTCTCCCCTCCCTCCCTCTCTCTCTCTCTCTCTCTTCCTCTCCTCTCTCTCTTCTCTCTCTCTCCTCTCTCTTCTCTCTCTCTCTCTCTCTCTCTCTCTCTCTCTCTCTCTCTCTCTCTCTCTCTCTCTCTTCTCTCTCTCTTCTCTCTCTCTCTCTCTCTCTCTCTCTCTCTCTCTCTCTCTCTCTCCTCTCTCTCTTCTCTCTCTCTGCATTCCTCCACCATTTTTCCATTCCTTCCTTCCTCACATAATCTCTCATTCTACATCCATCTCCAGTCCTCTGTAAGCCATGACAACTACACCACAGTCATACTGATAATGACAACAACAACAACAACAGCAACAGCAAAAAAATATCTCCCAAAGCTGATAGTTGTTTGTCTGAGCATAAGAAACGCACCCAATAACCGGCATCTTCTTGTGCCGATACAAACACACTCGGTGACCTTTAAAAAACATATCCTGGAGCACCAGCAGCAGCAGGATAGTAGCAACACAGTCGTGTAGCTTTCAGAGCAGCACCAGAAAAAAGAGGACGAGGGGAGGAGGAGGAGCAGAAAGACAGAGGAGAGCATGAAGAGAAGATAAAGAAGGTGAGGAAGAAGATAAAAAAAGAGAGGATGAGGAAGCAAGATGAGATAAAAAGGAAAAGAAAGGAGGAGGATGAGGAGAAGGGAGAACAGAAGAAAAGAAGAGAAGAAAAAGAGGAGGAAAAAGGCAATATTGAGGATGGGGAAGCAAGAGGATTGATATGTGATGATGATGATGGATCGAGGATGATATGAAGAGGAGGAGGAGTCAGAGAGAGGAAGAGTGAAGAAGGAGTGAAGGAGAACAGATCACGTAGAAGAGAAGATGACGATAGAGATGAAGAAGAGAGAAGAAGAAGTAGAGAAAGTAGAATGACGAGAAGTAGAATCCAAAAAAAAAATACAGTGAAGAGAACACAAGCACAGACGAAGATGAATGCAAAGAAGAAGAGGAGGAGGTGGAAGAGGGTACAGAAGAGGAGGAGGAGGAGGAGGAGGGAAAAGAAAGAAGAAGAAGAAAGAAGAAGAAGAAGAAGAAGAAGAAGAAGAAGAAGAAGAAGAAGAAGAAGAAGAAGAAGAAGAAGAAGAAGAAGAGAGAAGAAGGAGGAGGAGAGAGGAGGGAGGAAGAAGGGAGGAGTAGGAGGAGGAGAGGAGAGGAGGAGGAGGAGGAGAAGGAGGAGAGAGAGAGAGAGCAGCAGCACAACAACAGCACAAAACCCTGTCTACAAATTTCAAAACCTCTAGAAAGGGTCGGCTTTATGCAGCAACAAAAGAATCGAACCAGAGGCAATAACCACTTTCCTTCACGCAGAAAGGCAGTGTTGACAGGGAGTGTGTTGGCTATCCACTTGGTGGGTGGTGGTGGGGGGCGGGGGGGGGGTCGGGGGGGGGGGGTATCCCAAAATGAATGTCGACAAATCTGAAACAAGTCTGTCTTGATTGAAGCGCTCTAAAAATGAGATGAGGAAAGAATGTCATGATGGAGAGAGAGAGAGAGAGAGAGAGAGAGAGAGAGAGAGAGAGAGAGAGAGAGAGAGGAGAGATTGAGGAGAGAGAGAGAGAGAGGAGAGAGAGAGAGAGAGAGATTTACTGATCAGTGTGTTGCATTTGGATAGAATCGATATTTCAGAGTTTGGGTTCAAGGC
>CM060327.1:8339728-8344728 GCA_030674155.1 Stramonita haemastoma | reverse complement strand
TGTTTGTTTTTGTTTTCTGTCTTGTCTTCTTTTCTGAATTAGTGCAGTGACGACAGATTCTGTCTTCTACGCTCTTCTTCCTCTGAGTGTGTAAGTGAGTGAGTGAGTGAGTGAGTGGGGTGAGTGAGTGAGTGAGGTGTGGTTTGTGAGTGTGTGAGTGTGGTGTTGTGTGTGTGTGTGTGGTGTAGTGGAGGGGTGAGTGAGTGAGGAGAGAGAGAGAGAGGAGAGATAGAGAGAGAGAGGAGAGAGAGAGAGAGAGAGAGAGAGAGAGAGAGAGAGAGAGAGAGAGAGAGAGAGAGAGAGAGAGAGAGAGAGAGAGAGAGAGAGAAGGAGAGAGATGAGTCACACACAAACTCATTCTCGCGCGGCAGGCGCACGTGTATGTGTGTGTGTATGAAGTAATATTTTATTTCAGATGGTGTGTGTGTGTGTGTGTGTGTGTGTGTGTGTGTGTGTGTGTGTGTGTGGTGTGTGTGTGTGAGTGTGTGCGTGCGTGTGTGTGTGTGTGTGTTGTGTGAGTGTGTTTGTGTGTGTGCGTGGTGCGTGACGTGCGTGCGTGCTGTGTTGTGTGTTGTGTGTGTGTGTGTGCGTGTGCGTGCACGCGTGCGTGCGATGTGCCCGATTCGAATGCTTTTGCATCATCTTCTTTTTTCCCCGTCAGTCTTTGCGAATGCAAGCAGACAAGTGTGTGCAAGCGATAGTCATGATTTTGCCATAGTTCTCCGTCATCCAGAAATAGTCCGGCAGTTTGGGTTTTCGGAGCGTTGCACTCCGTTTACTCCATGTCCTGTTGACTGTGTGTGTCTGTCTACCTGTCTGTCTGTCTGTCTGTTTGCCTGTCTGTCTGGCTGGTTGTTGTCTCTCTCTCTCTTTCTCTAACTCTTCCTCTCCTCCCTCTCCCGTACCCCCCCCCCCCCTTCTCTCTCTCTCTCTGTGCGCGCGCGCGCGTATATATATTTTTGTGTGTCTGCGTTGTGTGTGTGTGTTTCTGTTTGTCTCTCTCCCTGTTTGTCAGTATGTCTCTCTTTCCTCACTCTTCCACCATTTTCTGTCTGTCCGTATGTCTGTGTGGTTATGTGTCTGTGTCTCTCTCTCTTTCTCTCTCTGTGTCACTCTGTTGTCTTCGGTTTGTCTGTCTGTCTGACTCTGTCTCTCTCTCTTCTCACACCGTTGTCTTGTGGTGTCTCTGTCTGTTCTCTCTCTTGTGCTAACACTGTCTGTTTGTCTGTGTCTATTTTGGTAAGTGGCACGATTCTTATCCCGGTTAATTTTACATGCACCTTTCCCTGTTTTCCTCTTTTGTGACACTCTGCCCCATACACACTAAGTTCAACCTTTTAGGAAATTTGGCACACACACACACACACACACACACACACCACCACCCTCACACACACATCACACATACACACACACACATACACACCACCACCACCACCACCACACACACACACCACCACCACACACACAACCCACCACCACAACCATCCACCACATACACTACCACACACACACACACACACACACACACACACACTACCACACACCACACACACACACACACACACACACCAACACAACACACACACACGCAACACACAAACACACACACACACACACACACCACACACACACACATACACACACACACACACACACACACACACAACACACACACACACACACACAACATACACACACACACACACACACACACACAACACACACAACACCACACACACACACACACACACACACACACACACACACACAACACACAACACTCTCACTCCCATTACGCTCCTCGGGAAAATCTAATAAGGGAGGTAAAAAAAACCCTGTGCGCCAGAAAATCTGGATACCCCCCCCCCCCCCATCCCACTGTTCCCAGATACAGGTAAGAGACCTTAAGCAGATAACTAAACTTATATGGATGCACTTCCAAGCTAAGAAGATTCCAGAAGTTACATACTTTGAGAAAAACTTCTTTTTTTTTTTCTTTTTTTTTTCTTGAAGATAAATAGTGTTGAGATATCTTGTGGTGGAAGGAGATTACGGCATTTTAATGTCCATTTTCTCTCTCTCTTTGTCTGTCTGTCTCTCTCTCTTCTGTGTCTCTGTCTTCTCTTCTTCTCTCTCTCTCTCTCTCTCTCTCTCTCTCTCTCGTTTTGTGTATGTCTCTGTGCTTCATTCCCTGCCTCCTGTTTGTTTGCTGCCATGCTCTTTTCTGTTCGTCTCTCTCTCTTCCTCGCATCCTTCTTCTCTTTCTGTCTTTTGCCTCTCTGTCTCTTCTTCTTCTTCTTCTTTCTCTCTTTCTCTCATCTGTGACGAGAGAGGCAAAAGAGTTTTAGACCTTTTTCTCCAAAAGCAGAGAACTAAATACATTTTCCGGGCGGATTAGCATGGTGGTTAAAATGCCTTTTTTGTGTCTGAGGGGAGGGTTTGAGTCTCCGCTGAGGTGTCCGTTTGGAAGTAATTCACCTCCACCTTCACCTTTCCCGAAGCCTAGTCGAACTTTGGAGCACTATGCTACTTAAGATTCTGCAAGCAGCTTCCTCGACACCTCACGAGCAATCATACAATTAAAAAAGTAACAAAAACAAAAACAAAAAATCCGCCAACCAACCAACAATCAACCAAGCAATAAACCGACCGACGAATTAACTAGATAGACAAAAGCACACAAACAGAACAAATTAACCAATCAACTAGCCACTGTAAGCAAGCAAGCAACCAACTAAAAACCCTGAGAATTTGGCAAAACATTTAGCCAACGAAATTTTTGCTGATATTTTTAAAAAGGTCAGAAACACACACACACACACCACACACACACACACACACACACACACACACACCACACACACACACACACACACACACACACACACACACACACACACACACACACACACACACTACATACGCAACACACATGCAAACGCACACCAAACAACACACACAAACACACACACAGCTCCTCCACCTCCCCCATCACACTACACATCCCAAACATACTTTATCGACCCAAGCTACGCAAAACTAAAAAAAAACCCAATCTTTTATATCCAGCTTAAATCTACAAACGACTTGTCACACCGACACAACGATAGGCCGAAAAATGGAAAACCCAAAACACCACAAAAAATAGCTAACAAAGAAAAAACAGAACAACAACAACGAACGAAAAACAAAGAAATAAACAAACAAACGAACGAACAAAAAGCAGAAGACACAGAGAAAGAGGCTGTGCGCGGTCTCCTGTGTCGGGTGGCCCGGTGGCACAGCGGCAATCCTGGCTCCTTGCGGATCTCTGCTTAATTCTGCAGTTCCCACAGGCTAAGTCTGCATGATGCCGTGAACTGCAAGAACCAGGATGAATTGGAAGAGCTCCCTTGGGAAGCGAAACAAGGATAGATACTTTTGTTGCTGTATCTGTCTGACTATGTCTGTCTGTCTGTCTGTCTGTCTGTCTGTCTGTCTGTCTGTCTGTCTGTCTGTCTATCTTCTATCTATCTATCTGTCTATCTATTCTATCTGTCTATCTATCTATCTATCTATCTATCTATCTATCTATCTATCTATCTATCTATCTGTCTTCTTCTGTCTGCCTGTCTGTCTGTCTGTCTGTCTGTCTGTCTGTGTATCTGTCTATCTTATCTATCACTAAAGTTATCTATTCCTTTTTACCCCCCATTTTTTCTTTCTTTTCTTCTTTCGTTGTAGCGCTTCCTTGTTCCTTCCTTTCTTCTTTTTTCCTTCTTTCCTCTCTCTACTGTTCTTCTCCGCTCTTTCCTTCTTTTTTGTTTTTTTTATTCATTTATTTATTTTATTTTATTCTTTTCCAGTCTGCTCTTGTACTTGACAGCTGAGGCCACTGTGTCATGTGATACGCGCACTTCCTTTTTTGTCACAGCCAATCAAAAGTTCCGACATATCTGCACCCTTTACACTGAGCCAATCACGTCAAAGGAGACATCGGGAGACTCGTTTTAATGAGCAGAGTTTTTTTTGTAAGCTTTTCTGCCATGCTCTTTTGTGTGGGCTTTTTTGTGCATACTTTTTCTCTTCCTATTCATTTGATGTTTGTCTGTCAGTCTTCATGTCTGTCCATCTGTCTGTTTTTCTGACTGACTGTCTGTCTGTCTGTATTGCCAATCTGTCTGTTTCTGAGTTCTGTATTTATATTTCAAGCACGTCACGCAAACACGCGTGCGCATTCGTGCAGAAGGAGAGAGGCCACACACACGCACACATACACACACGCACGCACGAACGTCCACAGACACGCGCGCGCGCGCACACACACACACACATACATACACATGTGCAAGTGCATACACACACATCGAGCACGCGAGAACACACTTGCAATCAAGCAAGCACCTACACGCGCACAATAACAGACAGACAAACGCGCACACACACAACACACACACATACAAACACATACACGTGCGCGCGCGCGTACATGAACTCCTTATGTCGGTCTGTCTGTCTCTGTGTGTCTGTCACTATCTGTTTCTCTTTCTCCCCATTTCTCCCGTCTCTGTCTCTATGCATGTATGTGTGTCTCTCTCTATTTGTCTCTGTGCCTTTGTTTCTGCCTTTCTCTCTCTCGCTCTCTGGTTCCCCCCCCCCCCCCCCCCCCGCCCCCCGTCTTCCGTCTCGCTGTGTGTGAGCTACTTCAGGGTTATGCCCAAAGACAGGCAGTGGCGGCACTCACAGGCCAAATTATTTCATTTCCTTTTGTAGGGGAGCTCTGGTGCTCTCCAATTTACAAGACATCTCTCTCTCTCTCTCTCCTCTCTCTCTCTCTCTCTCTCTCTCTCTCTCTCTCTCTCTCTCTCTCTCTCTCTCTCTCTCTTTCGGTCTCTCTCTCGGTCTCTCTCTCGGTCTCTCTCTCTCGGTCTCTCTCTCTCGGTCTCGCTCTCTCTCTCTCTCTTCTCTCTCTCTCTCTCTCTCTCTCTCTCTCTCTCTCTCTCTCTCTCTCTCTCTGT
>CM060327.1:8322228-8329728 GCA_030674155.1 Stramonita haemastoma | reverse complement strand
TTGGTTGAGAAATAGCCAACATGTCCAGCCTTAAAAGTCCTTCAGATGAGACTATAAACCGAAGCCCCGTTTGCGAATGCACGCAGAACATCTTGCGCACACGTTAAATCCTGGTCCTCTTTTCGTAAGAGTGGGCCATCGTGTGCCTGTGGGAACAGATGACAGGATCGATAAAACTGCATACACACGGTACTGGATGTAAAAAAGCACACGGGTGCTTATTCCATTATCCTCGATAAAAAAAAAAAAAATCAAAACCATTCACAGAAAAAAATCCTACCAAACAGCATATACATGTATACACAAGCCTCTGCCTGCATTTCCGCACAATCGCTCTCTGTGTCCAGTTCCTCAAAGCTGTCAGAGAGTGAAGACAAGACATGACAGTGTGTACCCCTCTCCCTACCCCCCCCCCCCCCATCCCCCATCCTCCCCCCCCCCCCCTCACAACACTGCCAGGGAACAAGAGGATTGCTGTTATCTTTTTAGAGTGAAACAATGGTCTTTTGTGACGTTTTTAAAGGTGTTTTTTTGTGGTTTTCTTTTTTTTTTTTTTTGGGGGGGGGGGGGGGGACCCCTTTGTCATTTTTAGGGAGAGAAGATGAACGCCGCCGCCCTCAATATGCTGGCCCCTAGAAAAGCTGAGGTCTCTGACATCTCGCTCTCCAATGACCGCATAGGTTACGGGAACTCTTCGTCATTTTGGGGCGGGGGGGGTGAGTGGGGTTGAGGGGGGGGTCTAGGTATGATTAATTTTCTGTGAGAGTGTATGTATATCTTTTGTTCTGTTTTGGTTTTGTTTCTGGTTTCTTTTCTTTACTCGGCTAGAGCTACGGAGTTCACCAAGGATGAGATTTTAAAGCACGCGACAGTTTTTGCACCCCTAGTAAGGTAAGGTAGCCGCATTCTGACTTCGGGTATGCTGTCTTAACACGAAGACAGCGTGTATGCGTTTAACCATATTTATCATAAGTTCCTACAGAAACGAATGGCCTACTCTTCAGAAAGGCATAACCGGTTTTCATGTGTGCACAAGATGTTCTGGGTACGTTCAAACACGGGGCCTCAGTTTATGGTCTCATCCAGAGGTCTATTAGGGGAGTGGAGTCAGTACTGATGTGTTAACTCCAGGGAAAAATCCCCCTGGAAAGGAAGGGCACCTAGGTGATGGCTTGAACGGGGCTGGAACCCAGGCTGTCAGATCACGCGTGTAACGTTCTAACCATTAGGCCATTCCCCTTCCCCCCTCCCAATACAGTTTATGTCCTACTTTTATCCCTTCGTACTGTTGTTTTATAACAAAGAACACACTATGCATGAATCAGTAAATCTCTCTGTCTGTCTGTCTGTTTGTCTGTCTCTCTCCGTGCATGCACGCACGCACGCATGCATGCGCTGGCACGTGGTGTGTGTGGTTTTGTGTGTGTGTGTGTGTGTGTGTGTGTGTGTGTTTAAGAAGGGAGAGAGAGAGAGAGAGAGAGAGAGAGAGAAGAGAGAGAGAGAGAGAGAGAGAGAGAGAGAGAGAGGAGAGAGAGAGAGGAGAGAAGGAGAGAGAGAAATGAGAGAAGAGAGTGAAGACAGAGAAGGAAAGCGATAAAAGAACTTAACGCTCAGTTCACCTGAACTGAAAAAGATGATTAATTATGAAAATAAAGAAAGGAATGCTATAATCTCTCCCTCTGTCTCTTCTGCTCTCCTCTCTCTTCCCTCTCTCTCTCTCTCTCCCCTCTCTCTTTTTTTTTTAATATCTTTGGCAGTCTCAAACTAATGTCAACTCATCAGCCACCCCCTCCCCCCAACCCCCCCCCACCCCACCCACCTGGAATAAAAGGATAGAAACAACCTCCTAACCTATCATTGTTGTCATCCCTTTTTATCCCCTACACCCCCTCCCTCCCCTTTATATATTTTCTTTTTCCCCTGTGTCAGCACTATCTTCGCTCCACACAACACAAACGCTCCCCAATTTTCCAGCGGAGATTTATATGAAATTGACCGGAAAATTTCAAATGGAAGAGAAATCCTTTTCTCCGATTCCATTCTACCTCCAATCCTTCAAAATAAGGAAGAAAGATTGAAAAATAAAAACGAAGGTAAAAAACAATTACAAAATTAAAAAAAGGGGGAAAATGGAAGAGAAGAACAAGACCAAAGAAAAAAGAAATATGCACAAGACACAACACAGACATCAGACACAAACACACAGACACACAGACACAGGCACACAGACACACAGACACAGACACACACACCACCAGAGTAAGCTAAGAATAAAAGAATCGATAAAAGAAGAAAACTTGAACAGAAGGAAAGAAAAAGCACCAAAAAACAATCTAAAAGAAAAAAAATCAGAAAGAAGGAAAAGAGTAAGAAAAGAAAAGAAAGAAACACATAAAGAAACTCAGAACCATTCGCCATGGCGCAGTGGTAAAGCCCGTTTGATTCCTAACAGAAACATGGGTTCGAATCCTTAAAAAAAGAATAAGTTTTGCTTTTGCTTCAGACTGCGACCAACTCGTCTTAAGACTGGGGTTGCTTCGGGGTCAGTGGGAAGATTAAACCATACAGAGAAGCTTTATTCGCCTTATGAATGCGATTTTGACAGTGAAGCACAAATTCCTTGACCAACACTGCAGGTGTCTGTATTTTGCGGGCCTGGTTAACACTGAGGATATATTGCGTCAGGAATCGTAGAGTACAGCACTGTCAAGTTGTCTAAAAGCATATTATCATTTCATCATGCCAAACACCACTTATCATTATACAATAAGGGAAAAACTGTGAAGTGGGACCTAAGATAAGCTGTAGCTTGGTGGCTTTCCCTCTCTGTAGTAATGCTTGATTATGTTGTCTGTGTATTGAATCAACAATGTTTAAAATAACGAAAAATTTCGTCTCCTGATTGTATTTTCTCGTTGGTCTGGTCTCATGGTGATCTCAGACTTGGTTTCTCTATGTTTTCATATATGGAGTGAGTTCATGTCAAAGCCTTAGAAGTCTGGAGGTTCTCTGGAGAAGGTAAATGGAGTGACATTGTGATGGCTGTCACTATAGGTGGGCGTCTCACTCAATCTGGCTCCTCCACTATGGTAAAGTGTGTTGACAGTAGTGGGATCAGTAGGTGATATTTGGATTACAAAGACACGACTGTACGCCATAAAAGTGACCCAGCAGCAGTGCAGGGCTTTTTCTGGCTGGTGGCCTAGGAAAGTCTACCACAGATCAGTTTCTTGTGAATTTCAGGTTCTGAGAATACATCACAAGCCTGAGATGCAGCTATGGTGGTTGAATTGGAATAAGTGATGTAGGAACAGCAGGGCAGGTGTGTCAGTGGAAGACCAGGCAACAAGAAAGAAGAAATAACACAGGAAAGAAGACAGAAAGAAGGAACGAAAGGCATGTAAAAGAAAGAGAAAAAACAAAGAAGAAAAAAACCAGCACACCGCATGCCTCCGCCCAACAACTCCTCACACCAACTTAACAACAAACAATAAACAAACCCGAAGATTCATACCACAGGAAAAAAGATTTGCATGTAAACAACAGACACATAGACACACAGACACAGACACAGACACACACATACATACACACACACACACACACACACACACACACACACACACACACACACACACACACACACACACACACACACACACACACACACACGCATTCATCAATCACCAAAAAGTTGTAAAAATTCTTGAAGAAAAAAAGGCCTAACCCACAAACATAAAACCAATATTTCCAGCCAACGATTTGCCCTCGTTATACTGCCACGTGATCAATCATTACGAAAATTCCTCCAATCACCATCATCCCCCCCTCCC
The DNA here is from genome assembly GCA_030674155.1 of Stramonita haemastoma. Taxonomy (NCBI): domain Eukaryota; kingdom Metazoa; phylum Mollusca; class Gastropoda; order Neogastropoda; family Muricidae; genus Stramonita; species Stramonita haemastoma. Next base: position 8,325,895 of record CM060327.1, on the reverse strand, counting down.
CCCCTAACGTGACATGAAAAGAAAGGGAGATCAATAGCTAACAGCACAGAAAAGGGGAGATCAATCAGTAACGGCACACAAAAGTGCAGACGAGCTGACAGGCTGATTACAGAGGGATTTTTCCAGAGTCGTGTTCAGGGAAAAAAAGGGGGTGGGGGGAGGAGTAGTTAAAAATGGGGGAGGAGAGGGACCACAACACTTGGGCGGGAAACTGATGATGCAGGAAAAATTAGCAGACCAACAATCCCCCCTCCCGACCCCGCCTACCATAAATTCAGACATAGCCTGATTATTTTTGTTATTCGTTCTTTTGAAGTAGACCTCTCTCCTACGTCTCTTCTTCTCAGCAAAGACTTTCTCAAATGGGGATTTATTTGAAATTGGCCAGGAAATGTCACATCAGACAGAAGTGATCTATTTTTAATAAGAGTTATTCGTTTCATCAGGCCAGAAAGAAAGAAAGAAAGAAAAACAGAAGAAAGCAAAAGAGAAGGAAAGACAGCAGACACAAAGATAATAGTAAAAAAAAAAGAGCAAGTGATCGAGTAAGAAAATAAAGGACATGAATAAAACATAAGAAAAAAAGAAAGAAACAACCAAGTATCAGTGACTTAAAAAAAAAAAACTGCACCAAACAAAACACAGCAAGAAGGACGAGGAGAAGGAGGGGAGGAAGGAAGGAAGGGAGTAAGTGAGGAAGACAGAAGAAGAAAAAGAAGAAGAAGAACAGAAGAAGAAGAAGAACAAGATAGAAGAACAAGAAGAAAGAAGAAGAAGAAGAAGAAGAAGAAAAGAAGAAGAAGAAGAAGAAAAGAACAGAACAAGAAGAAAAGAACAAGAACAACAAGAAGAACAACAAGAAGAACAAGACGAACAAGAAGAAGAAAGAGAAGATGAAAAAGAAGAAGAAGAACAACAACAACAAAAACGCCAAGACCACATAATACCAACAACACAACAGACCCAATAGCCATTAACCAGACTTCAAACACTTTCAAAGTTCCTATAAAAAAAAGAACGGACAGGAACGCCTAAAACCAATACTTCCAGCCAATGATCCTCCCTCCTTATACTGTCCCCTAATCAATCACTACCAGCTCGTCTGACTACCACCATCACCTGCCCCCTCCCCCCCCCCCATCTATCGTAACATGAAAGAAAGGGAGATCAATAGCTAACAGCACAGAAAAAAAGGGGAGATCAATCAGTAAAAGCAAAGAAAAGTGCGGCTGAACTGACACACTGATTACAGACGACATCTTGAAGTGTCGTGTATGTTGCAGGGCGTTGGAAAGAGAGAGTAGTTTAAGATGGGGAGGGGAAGAGAGAGAGAGAGAGAGAGAGAGAGAGAGAGAGAGAGAGAGAGAGAGAGAGAGAGAGAGAAGAGAGAGAGAGAGAGAGAGAGAGATGGGGAAACTTGGAAAACTGACCAGACAGGGTGAGATGTGGTGACAAAAAAAGAGGTCCAGAAATATTCTTGCCATTTTCAGCATCCCTTCTTGTAAGATGCACACCTCTCCCCCTTCTCCACCTTTCCCCTAAACTCTATATTCAATACATACAACACAGACTACACTTCCTCATTGGGGATTTATATGTGGCATAAACCAGAAAAATGTCATGTAAAAAAGAAACACTTTTCTTCACGGAAATTCTTTATCCCATAAAACAAAGAACAAGACAGGAAAGAAAAAAAAAAAGGAAAAGAAAACAAACTTCAAAAATAGAAAAGAGAAGAAAGAAAGAAATCAAAGAAAGAAAGAAAGAGTAATAATTAAAAAGAAAAAGGAGAAGAAAAGAAAAGAAAACAAAGAAATCAACAAAAGAACAAAAGCACAAAGAAAGACGGAGAAGAAGAAACACCTAAAGAACCAGTCAAAGGAAAAGGGAATTATTTATATGACAGACACAACAAAGGGAAAGAACGAAACGTTCGATAAAATAAAACAAAAAAATCCATGACGAAGAAGAAGAAGAAGAAGAGAAGAAGAAGAAGAAGAAGAAGAAGAAGAAGAAGAAGAAGAAGAAAAAGAAGAAGAAAGAAAAAGAAGCACAAGTCAAAGAAAAATGAGATTTATTTGTATGACAGAAACGAGAAAGGAAACAAGAAGATAACAGAGAAATAAAAACACGCTGAAGAAAAAGACCCCCCCAAAAAAAAACCCAACAACACAACAACAACATAACAACAGCAACAAGAAGATGTTGACAATGACATGGAAAGTTAAACAGCAACATAAAAAACAACAACAAAACAATAACAACCACCAATACAACACAAAAACCATCAAACAAACTTCAGACACTTTCAAAGTTCTCGAAAAAAACAACGAAAAAAACCCCGGCCCCTTAAAAACTCAAACCAATGCTTCTAGCCAATGATCGGTCCCTGTTATATTACCACGTGATCGATCGATCATTACTACTTCGTCTGATCCCCCACCCCTACCCCTACCCCCACTCCCATCGCCACTGTAAGAGGAAGGAAAGGGGAGATCAATAGCTAACAGCAGAGGAAAGGGCAGATCAATCAGCAACAGCAAAGAAAAGCGCAGGACATGCTCATTACAGACGACGTCTTCAAGTAGGAGGAGGGGGGGGGGAGAAGCAGAAGACGAAAGTAAGAAAATGATGGAGACCATGATTGAAGAAGGGGGTGGAGTGGGATGGAGGGAATTGGTGAAATAAAGAAAAAGGGTGGGGGTGGAGGGAGAAAGGGAAACAGAAGAAAAGGGGGTGGGGGTGGTTAGGGTGGAGGGAGATGGTGAAAAAAGAAGAAAAGTGGGAAGGGGAGGGAGGAGAGTCGAGGTGATCTGGTGCAGAGTTGTGATGAGGGGAGGGCACTAGGTCCATGTTTGGAAAAAAAAACAATGCTGCACTGCTGGGTTTTTTTTTCTGGGTATTTTTGGAATGCAGTGTGTTTGTGTTGTGTTGTGTTGTATTGGGTTAGATTGAGTTGAATCGAACTGGTGTGTGCAGAAAAGCTGAAAACAGACCAACCCGGAAAAAAAGATTATCAACCAATGCGTCCCTCATGTCCCCATAACGACCATTTAGATAAAAAAAAGATTATGATTTGATGATGATGGTGATGATGACTTGATGATGATGATGATGGTGGTGGTGATTTGATGATGATGATGATGATTTGATGGATGATGATGATGATGAATGATGATTTGATGATGATGATGATGATGATGATGATGATGAAGAAGAAGAAGAAGAAAGAAGAAGAAGAAGAAGAAGAAGAAGAAGAAGAAGAAGAAGAAGAAGAAGAAGAAGAAGAAGAGAAGAAGAAGAAGAAGAAGAAGAAGAAGAAGAAGAAGATGATGATGATGATGATGAGCAATGAGATGGAGAGGGTGTTGATTTCTTTTTCTGCGTTCCCTGGCCATGCTAAATTCTTAATCTGGTCTGAATGGCGAAGTCTGCAGTCTGTCGTAGTGACCCTGCTGGTCCCCATGCACAGTTTTTGCTGCAGCTCCTCTACTGGGCTGGGCCAGGTCTGGTGTCTCTGAAGTCTGGGTATCGCTGCCTCCACGACGAGATGTTTAACAACAACCACATAGAAAAACTCCTCATATTGAGGGTACTATATAACTATATATATATAAATATAACTAACTAACTAACTAACTAACTAACTAACTAACTAACTAACTAA
>CM060327.1:8302228-8317228 GCA_030674155.1 Stramonita haemastoma | reverse complement strand
AAGAGGTAAACTAAAAGATTCCATTCACTCATATGGGCACAGACGGGGATCAAACCCGCACTTTTCACTTTCAGAGCATGTGCGTAACCTCTCGACCCCCTTGCTGCATCCTTTACAAGCAGACTCTCGAATCTGCTCTCTGCCTGTAACTCGTTACTTGTCCATGTGGTTTTCTCCCCAAACCAAACCCTGCTGCACTGCAATCACTTCATTACAGACACTGCAAATAAACACTTCACTGCACACAATCCGCTCTCCACCTTAGTATAGGCACTTTCCTTTACTGCGGAAGAAGAACTAGCGTAAAATGCTCACTGAGGTGGAAGGATACATCACCGTGATTATTATGGGATGGAGGACGGATGGCTGGGTGATTAGTACGTGGGTTGTGGAGTGTGATGCAGGCTTCATTGGAGAGTAATCATCTCCAGGTGGGATAAGCAGGGGCATGTGTCGTCTGTCTTACAGTACACTGTGCTGTTTGGACTTGGGCTTTGGGAAAAATCTGGTGCTGGGAAAGTGCGTTCTGATTGCTGGGGAGTTTTTGGGGGAGTGGGTGTCTGTGGTTGTTGCCGTTCTGTTTTCAACAGTTTGAAGTGATGACAGCTTTTTGTTTTCTGGTTTGGAGGACGTGTGTGTGTACGTGTGTGTGTGTGTGTGTGGCGCGCGCGCGCGCGCGCGGCGTGTGTGTGTGTGTGTGTGTGTGTGTGCGTGCGTGCGTGCGTGCGTCGATGCTTTTAGACTAATGCACTGGGGTTTAATATAAAAATACTATGAAATCGCTCTCAACTGTACTCCATAGGCTGCAGGTTCCACAAGTCACTGTAAAGAGGAAGCAACATGGCCACTGGGCTTGTGTTTCATAGGAGTGTTCTTCTCGTCCCATGTTACCTACGATGAAAGGGTCAGAACAGGCTGGTCACTACAAGCTGACCGTAGCTGTCCAGCAAATCTTATAAACTGGAAGCTGTTCATACTTGCGGCATTACAAGTAAAGATGTTCCCATAACCTATACAGTCGCTGGGGAACGACGTGTACAAGACCTCGGCTTCTCTAGGGGCCAGCATATTGAAGGCGGCGACCATCTCCCCTCCTCGCTGCTTTTTTTTTAAATATCTTCCCTGACCCTAAAGAGGGCAGGTACACACTTACATCTGGGTGAACTGGGGGACTGTTCTGAAGCCAAGGCGAGCAAACGGTCACCCATCCTCTTGGTAACCACACTCAATGCTGCTTAACCTTAGCTTGGGGAAAGCGAGTGCTCTGACCACTGAGCGAGCTATCCCGTGGCATAGTCACAACTTACTAGGCCTAAGTGTCTTCGACATGGTAGTGACTACTGCTGCCTATGTAAGGTCTACACTTGCAAGGCTTTGCAATAAAATACTTCGTCATCGACAGACGAAGCCTAAGATAACACCACCACTCAGGTGCACTCCTTAAACCCCCGCACTCTGTTCTGTCCACACTGATTAAGGAAAGGGAGGAGAATTAGCGTTAAGTGCTGACTGATGCGGAAGACACCACACTGTGGAGATATTATGGGATGGATGGATGGGAGGGGAAGGGAGGTAAGGGGAGGGGAAAGGAGGCAACAGGAAGATTAACAGGGGCAGGTCAGCCAGTCTGATGCCGGGCTAATGGATGTTAATTACTCACAGGTGAGATTAACTAAGTCTGACACGCATTTGCTTTCTGTCAGTTTCTGAAACATGCCATCTCTCTCTCCTCTCTCTCTCTCTCTCTCTCTCTCTCTCTCTCTCTCTCTCTCTCTCTCTCTCTCTCTCTCTCTCTCTCTCTCTCTCTCCTTTCATGCCTCTCCTCCCACGCCTATACTAAGCTATGCTGATGTCATCTGAAACAAAGATGGCGGCTGGGGAGGGGAGATATTAACATTTTGCTTTGCCAGGAAATTATGAGGCGATTTTTTTCTTTTTAGAAATGTTTGTGAAACTGAAGAAGGCTTCTGTTATCTTGAGCCAGAAAAGAGTGGTTTTTGATACGAAAACAACACTTTTTGTTGTCTTTAAAAATCTGTTAGATCTAAGACTAGGTATTGTCGCTGTCTTTGTGTTGTGGTGTAAGTCTGCTGGTTTGCTGTTTTGGCGTCCGTTTGTTTCCTGTTTCTTTGACTGCTCTCTCTGTCTCTGTCTCTGTCTCTCTCTGTCTCTCTGTGTCGTGCACACGCACCGTGTGTGTGTGTCAATGTGTGTGTGTGTGTGTGTGTGTGTGTGTGTGTGTGTGTGGTGTGTGTGTGTGTGTGTGTGTGTGTGTGTGTGGTGTGTGTGTGTGTGTGTGTTGTGTGGTGTCTGTGTATTATTCATTCTTGCAGGTACCTATAGAAAATTACTGTCTAAAACTTGCTTCTCTTTACAATAGTCGTTACACAGTTACCTACAGCGTCTTATACTTACCTGTTTTGTTAGAAAAGTTAAAAAACAACAAAAAAAGCCCGACCCAGAGCTGACTGGCAATGCAAGTTAGGAAAGACGAAAACCAGCTAAACAGCACCGTTGGCTCCTTACTTCATGTCTTCATTGTCCACTTTCCCACACATTTTATACCCAGCTGTGGTAACCAAACGTAGCTACCCCACTTCACATAACAAACTTTGACTTCTTTTGACTTCTCACTTAACTCCTTTAGGAGTGCTTGCGGCACTGCATTTAAATTTTCAGGCGGTGTGCTGTGTCAGCAATTGAACCTGGTGGAGCCCACATCTTTCTCAGGTAGAAGTGTGCATGCTGGGCATATAATATTAGTGTCAGCTATCCTATCAGGTACGGATAACCTCTTCTATGACAGTTATAAAGTTTTAATGTGTGTGCAAAGTATTCTGTTTGCGTTCGTACACGACAATTTGGTTTATAATCTCACCCGAAGGACTTTCAGGGGAATAGAGTCAGTGCCAGTGACTTAAAAAAAGACATAAAAGATAATTCCTTTCCACGTCAATGTCTAATGCGCTGGGCCTGACTTGTCAGGCACTTAACTGCAGCACAATCCATTTGCGCTCATATGACAAACAGCCACAACTGCTATCTGAGCGTTCGAAGAAGAAGAAGAAAAGAAGAAGAAGAAGAGAAGAAGAAGAAGAAGAAGAAGAAGAAGAAGAAGAAGAAGAAGAAAGAAGAAGAAGAAGAAGAAGAAGAAGAAGAAGAAGAAGAAGAAGAAGAAGAAGAAGAAGAAGAACAAGGAGGAGGAGGAGGAGGAGGAGAAGGAGGAGGGGGAGGAGAAGAAGGAGGAGGGAAGAAGAGGGGGAGGGAGAAGGAGGAGGAAAAGGAGGAGGAGGAGAAGAAGAAAGAAGTACCAATGTAATTATCTCCAAGGGGTAAAACCCTTCCGTGAAATCAACACATCAAAGAAGACTGGAACGCTCACCGTCAGATCACAAGACCCACGCTCTAACCACCACTACCACACCAATCATAACCCTGAAGTGTGTTTCCCCCACTAAAGACAAACCCACACGTCTAGCCTATCTAATCCCCCTACTCGCTGGAGTGGAAGAGGACTTTGCGTCAAGTATTTGGGCTAACTGACGCGGGGAAGACTAGGCTACTATAGGCCTACATCCCCCTGAATGTGATGGGGTGGAAGAAGGAATCCCCGGGTACTTGCTGTGGGGGTAGTCAAGTGTGATGCTCATCCAGGGGAGACGTTAACTGCATGCAGGTGGAGCAGGCGCAGGCAGGAGCAGCAGCACGAGCCAGTTTCTGTTTGCCCCCAGTGCACACTCATAAAGCGTTCATGCCCACTTTCAATGGTTTTTGGGAAAAGCAAAATAAAAATCGAAGTTGAGAAGACAACTAAAGATAAGATCACACACCCTCCCCTTCCCCCCCTTTCCTTCCTCCGTGGTGAATGCTCGGTGCCTTTCCAATATAAATCGCATCCTCCACCTTCTGAAACTTATGTGGTAGAAGATTTCTCTTTTCTACCACTCGCTTTGTTCCTTTTGTTCCTGTTCCTTGTTCTTCTTCTTCTTTTCTTTTCTTCTTTTCTTCTTTCTTCTTCTTTCTTCTTCTTCTTCTTCTTCTTCTTCTCCTTCTCTGTTTGTCTGCCTGTCTGTCTGTCTGTCTGCTGTCTTTGGGTCTGTCTTAGAGAGAGAGAAAGAGAGAAAGAGTGAGAAAGAGAGAAAGAGAGAGACAGACAGAGAGACAGACAGAGACAGAGGAGGGAGGGAGGAGAGAGAGAAGAGAGAGAGAGAGAGAGAGAGAGAGAGAGAGAGAGAGAGAGAGAGAGAGAGAGAGAGAGAGAGAGAGAGAGAGAGAGATTATTCTGTGTGATCGCCAGAATGTTGAAGCTAAGGGACGCAACACAACAACAACATCAGCAGCAGCAACAACAAAAACAACAAGTGTTTTTTTGATGTTTGTGTAAGAAAATTATCCTCTTCACAAGTGTTTATCTGTTATTGTTGCTGTTTTTTTTTCTTGTGTTTTCCACCACTGTATGGGAGCACATGTGTCCTATCATCTTTATGTGTTTGTTTTGGATTTATATCTGGAATGTTTGGGTTTTACTGTGAGATTGAATCAAAGGAGTTCTGGAATTTTTTTTAATGGAGATTTCAACAAAATCAGGCAATTTGTGGCCTTTTACTCTTATACATATTTATTAATTCATTTTTTTTACCCAGTTTTGCATCTCTGTGTCTCTGTCTTTAAAGGTTTCCCCCCACCCTCTCTCTGTATCTCTGTCTGTCTCTCTCTCTGCCTCCCTACCCCCCTCTCTCTGTGTCTGCTTCTCTCTCTCTGTCTCTGTCTCTCTCTCTATCATTTTCCCCCTCTATCTCTGTTTGTCTCTATTTTTTCTCTCTCTGTCTCTCAGTTTGTCTCTCTGTCTCTGTGTGTCTTTTTTTTCTCTCTGTCCTTCTGTTCTGTCTCTCTGCCTCTATCCTTATTTCTCTCTCGCCCTCTTGGTAAGGAACACTTTACAGAATTTTTAATTAAAACTTGCATGTCTACCTTAAAGAAGTGGTCCAAATAATTCATTTTAAAAGCATATTTATCCTAACCGCCCCCCTCCCTCCCCCCCTTCTCTGTCTGTCTGTCTCGTCTGTTGTCCCCCCCCCCCCTCTCTCTCTCTAAAAATATATTGATAGTGTAAAGCATCACATACACACACTGCTTATTTTGTATGTTCACAATCTGTCTGGTTTACACAAGTCTGTAATTGCAGGGTCCGGCTTCAAAGAGGAACCTAACGGTACGAGCAACAAACGCTTAGGCTTCACTCTTTGCTTATGCACTCTCTAGGGGGTTTGTTTTTGAAAGAAAATTGAAGATTATATGTTTGGATTGAGAGAGAGAGAGAGAGAGAGAGAGAGAGAGAGAGAGAGAGAGAGAGAGAGAGAGAGAGAGAGAGAGAGAGAGAGAGAGAGAGAAGAGAGAAGCACAGTCTCCAAGGATTAAATTTGACATGAAGAGTGACAGCAAGCCAGTTTGTATACAGATACCTACTACCACAGTGAACACTACCGCCGCTGTGGCTAGTGGTTAGGCTTGTACTCGTAATCTAAGGTTGCGGGTTCGATCCCAGTATTCCGCTATGGGTTGTGCCTTGGAAAAGGCCTTTACGGCTATTCTCACCCCCCCAGGTGTAAAAGGGGTACCAACCTGTGTTGGGTTAACCGCGATAGACTGGCGTCCTATCCAGGGGAGTCTATGACTCTCAGTCGCTTAACGCCACAGAAACGGGATAAGCACCGCCTGATGAGCTTATGGCTCGGGACAGACTTTAACTTTTAACATGAACACTATATCGTGGAAACAATGATCTGTGCCCCCTGGAGTTATAGTGAACAGTAAAGTTATGCAAGACTCCTGGTAATGGGCCATTTTTGATACTTTAAATCCTCCCTATCCCCCCCCCCTCCTACCCCTTCCTATCCCTCCTCCCTCCCCCTCCTCCTCCCCCCTACCCTTACCTATTCCCCTCTCCTCCACCCTATCACTCTCCCCCCCCCCTTCCTCCTCCTCCCCCTCCTCCCTATCCACCTTCTCCCCCCTCCCACTCCACCCTCCTCCCCCTCCTTCTGCCTATCCCATCTCTTCCCCTCCCCCCTCCTGCCCCTACCTATTCCCTCCTCTCCAACAAAGAAAAAAATAAGCACAAACATGGGAAGACAGATGACACATCTCCTCCAAAGTTTGGAGGATTGGAAGTTAGGGTGCGATCCCCATCGAGATCTGCCATTCCTAATTCAAAGCTTAAGTTGCAGCCTTCATATTTTGCAACATATTATTACACTAACAATTCCACACTTTAAAGGTTTTTTTCCAATGTCTGCTCAGAAATGAATAAAAAAAATCCTAATCTTAAACATGTATTATCACTATGTACTTGTTTCAAACAGGTAAACAGCACAGTCTACAATTTTATATATTAAAAAATGCTGCTTCATTAACATTAGAAACAGATTTTCCTCTGGACTTCTGAGTAACTTCAAACAATAAAAAGGAACGTAACTGTTAAGACAGCCTTTGAAGGGGGGTAATATAGCCTTCAAATAAATTAACGTTTTATCAGGCATATAGAATGTGTCAGAAATTCTAAATACATGCAGCATAGATTAACACAGGTAAAACAACTTACAGTTTGAAGACAGTTGCCACTGGCAAATTTGTTATCTGGGGGCAATGCAGGGACAGATAAGAAATGACACAGGAGGGGAAAATTTTATGTCAAATAAATATATCTTGAGACTGGATTGAAAACTGTCATAAGTAGGCTTTTAGCGAAGTGAGAGAGGGGGGTCATTCCAGAACAATGGACCAGAAATAGAGAAAGAGAAATACGCACACATACAGACCCCGACATACCAAGACACAACACACAGACAGACAGACAGACAACAGACAGACACACACACACACACACACACACACCACACACACCACACACAACACACACACAACACACACACACACACACAAGATTCAAGATTTAATTCCTTTCACCCCTTTTGGGTTGGAAGATAACAAACGAATTCAACAATACTAATCCTAGTATTATCAATACTAACAGGAACTGAAAAGCAACAATTCATTGCAAAATGATAAACAAACTGCAACTAAATTTCATAAAAGTGTAAACATATACATCTGGCAGACAAGTTATATATTTTTTTCCATACTAAAATTAGTTTGATAATTTTTGTACTAAAGGCATCTACTATTATTCCCACAGCTCAGCTCTCCATTCATTAACAAACTTTTCTATTAAGAAGGTTTTGATAATTACATGAACTGGTAGATTTGATAGTTGAAAAAACTTACTCTCCCACAAAGTAAAATCTGCTTTGCACTAAAATGTTTTGTATCTTATTTAGCCATGCTGATTGAATCAGAGATTTTCATGTAAATCTTTCATCCTCTGGTCCACATGTGACGATAGCTTTCCAGGATGAAAGTCAAGCGCTACATCCAGAAATGAACCATTGAACAGAAACAGACAAGGAGTACCTGCCCCCTTCTTCATATACTAACAAATTTGACATACGCTTTAAACGAAAAATATATTTAAAAAATTTAACTGGTACTTTTTTAATTATTACTATGTTTTCATAACTCCAAATTTCACACCCATTCAACAAAACAGGCAAAACAATTTTATGACATACATGTATAGGTAGTTCTTTTTGTCATGCAGTCCTTATCAGACTAAACATGACTTTAGCAGCTTGATTAAGCATTTTCCTTACATTTTGAAAAACTGCCACTCTTACTGAAAATAATTCCTAATATTTAAAATAGTTAACAACTTCCAAAGTTTTTCCACCATATATAAACATATTACAAGATTTTTTTTGCAAAATATCATGATTTTTCTCTCTTGTCTCTGTCTCCACTTCCTGCCACCCACACACACACACACACACACACACACACACACACACACACACACACACACACACACACACACACACACACACAACCATACACACACACTCGCACATGCTGTGTGGTTATTTCATGTCAATATTACTTCCCCTTCACAGACTATCTTAAACAATTCAATCCCTTTTAATTGTTTAAAGTTGCTTAGTAGTCCAGATAAAAGTTGCCATGTCATGGAAAAGAAGCAACAACTTTTATATGAATTTGTAGGAATTGCTGTTTACCTGTCTCGAACAAGTACAAGATGAAGTAAATGATTGTTAATATATATATTTTTTCCATTTTCAAACTAATATAGGAAAACACCTTAAAAGTTTAGAATTGTTTGTTAAATAACATGCCGTAAAAATTAGATTGCAGTAATGTAAGCTGAGTTAAGAATGACAGATCTGTACGAAGATCTCCCCCTAACTTTTAATCCTCTGAGCTTTGGAGGAGATGTGTTGTCTATCTTCCGTGTTCGTGCCTGGGGGAGGAGGGGGGTAGATAGAGGAGGGAGATAAGACAGGAGGGGGGAGGAGGAGGAGAGGGATAGGGGAGGGGGGAGGAGGGGGAGAGGGAAGGAGGGGAGGGGAATGGGGGGAGAGGGAGATAGGAGGGGAGGAGGGAGATAGGAGGGGGAGGGGGGAGGAGAGGGAGGGGGAGGAGAGGGAGATAGGAGGGGGGGATAGGGTGGAAGATGAGGGGGGGGAGGATGAGGGGTTATGAGGGGGGAGGATGAGGGGGGAGGATGAGGGGGAGAGAGAAGTGGGACAAGTAGGAGGGGGGATAGGACAGGAGGGGGGAGAGGAGGGGTGAGATAGGAGGTGGTTGGTATATTGGGGGAGAGGGGAAAGGTAGGAAGGGGAAAGGTGGGAGGGAGAAGAAGGTTATGCTTGTCATGGTGTGTAATAAACATTAATACACTGAGGAGAAAAAACAAACAAGCAAACAAACAAGGAATGTCTCTCTGGTTTTATATTTATAATCACTCAGAAGGCATGTCTGTATGTTAGCAAAGAAAGTATTTAAAAAAAAAGTGGGGAAACAGATGGACAACATGGTGTTTCCTATGCCAGTATTGTACAGAAGTGTCTAAAGTATGTGTATGTTGAGAAATATGCTGTCACTCTCATTTGCAGGTTTTGCCCAATATCCTTGCATTAACCACTGGACTAGGGGGGGAGAGAGAGAGAGAGAGAGAGAGAGAGAGAGAGAGAGAGAGAGAGAGAGAGAGAGAGAGAGAGAGAGAGAGAGAGAGAGAGAGAGAGAGACAGACAGACAGACAGACAGACAGACAGACAGACACAGACAGACAGACAGACAGAAGACATAAACACACACACACCTGACACCCCCACCCCTCACTCTCTTTCTCTATCTCTCTCTCTCATCACACACACACACACACACACACACACACACACACACACACACACACACACACACACACACACACACACACACATGACCCCCCCCCCTCCCCCCCCGACACACACACACGCTGTTGTGCTTCTTCCCATAACTAAACTGTGCTCTACGATTTCTTCCCTTCTAGCGCAGCTGGCGCGAACACCATCACAGTGTAATGTATGTGTGTGTACCAAGCAAGCTGCTTCTCTGAGGTAAAACCCTATGCCCCTGGGTTTTTTCTCCCCAAAGTGCACATGCTCCTAAGCTCTCTCTGTACCATCTCTCTCTCTCTCTCTCTCTCTCTCTCTCTCTCTCTCTCTCTCTCTCTCTCTCTCTCTCTCTCTCTCTCTCTGTGTCTACCGGGTTCGAATCTCGTTCAAGATTTTTCCTCTGGAGTTAACATCAGTGCCGACTCCACTATCCCTAAAAGTTCTTCAGATGATACCATAAACCGAGGTCCCGTGTGGGAACACACGCAAAACTAGTACCCAGGCCCCCCCCCCCCCCCTTCCAGTTTAGTGAACAGAGGCAATATTTGCCTTCAGACAATAACCAAACCCAGAAACTCTCCAGTTTCAAGACAGGAGTGTTAAAACTAAGCCACCAACCAATCCATGACGAGAACAGAGAAATCCCCTTTTTTTTTTTGGGGGGGGGGGGGGGGCAAAAGGCAAACCATTTGACCCAGTTTGTGCCCTGTAGTGTCAGAAGTAGGTCAGATCTTTTGAACCGGTTAAAGACTTTGCCAACCCCCGTCAGGCTACACTCCACCTTTAGCTTTGGGGTCATGTAGTAACTTCTATAGAGTGCGAGTCAGAGAAAATTTTTGAATTTTTTACAGGTTTTTGTAAAGTATGAAAAAATGCACTGTGTACTTGTTTTAGAGATTGAAGACATAGAGCAACACCAGGTAGTTACGAGAAAGTTGGAAATGATCACCAAATGAAGATTGTTTGTGTTCCTACACGTGTCGACCCGCACGTAAATATTTCGGTTAGGATGCCAGCAGACAACAAGGAGTTTGGGGTACAGTGTTTACTGACAGATTAAAAAAGACCTTCAAACCAGAATATTTGTGCAAAATGACATGACATTGTGTTTGAGTCAGAGGCTAGGTTTAAATTTTTAATTAAATTTTTTAAAATATATTTATTTATTTTTATACAAAACTTGTTCTTATTTCTGAGGATGCCTTATCATGTACGGTATGAATGCAAGAGTGATATAGGAAAACAGAACAAAAATTAGCAAAAAAAATATAGGTGGTGTGTAGCCTGCATAGGTAAGGCCAGACACAGCTGTTAAAGTAGTTCTCTACCCAAACCAAACTGCAGTACAGTGGGAGTCAGGTTCTTTCTGTGTTTCTGGGGGAGTGAGTAAGCATTGAGCGTAACTTCACGATGTCGCTTTGTTCAACACAGTTTTTTGTGCTACAGCTCTTTCTTTTCATTTCCAGACTTTTCTGGAACCATCTTTAACAGTTTTCTCTCTCTCTCTCTCTCTCTCTCTCTCTCTCCTCTCTCTCTCTCTCTCTCCTCTCTCTCTCTCCTCTCTCCTCTCCCCCTCTCTCTCTCCTCTCTCTCCTCTCTCCCTCTCTCTCTCTCTCTCTCTCCCTCTCTCTTTGGGAGGTCGGGGCGCTATTCTGGCAAGGGCCGAATGAAAAAAAGTATGTGCATGCTTATACTGTTACCCTTGGAAAATAAAGATTATTCATTCATTCATTCATTCATTTTTTTTTCTCTCTCTCTCTCTCAATAAAAGAATCTGACTTGAATTGACTTTCTCTCTCTCTCTCTCTCTCTCTCTCTCTCTCTCTCTCTTCTCTCTCTCTCTCTCTCTCTCTCTCTCTCTCTTCTCTCTCTCTCCTCTCATCTCTCTCCTCTCTCTCTCTCTCTCTCTCTCTCTCTCTCTCCTCTCTCTCTCTCTCTCTCTCTTCTGTGTATGTATTGTGTGTGGTGTGTGTGTGTGTGTGTGTGTGTGTGTGTGTGTGTGTGTGTGTGTCTGTTTGTGAGCTTGCGTGTGCACGCGCATATATATATATATATATATATATATATATAAAATATATATATATATATATATAATATATATATAAATATAGATATACGCGTGTGTGTAGCTACAGACAGAAGCAATCAGGCGGCATGATTGCATGCACTTGAGTGTGCATGCGTGCACACGATATGAAAAGACATTTTCCGAGGGTTTCCCTTGATGTGAGTGAAACACGAGTAGACCCTGCCATTCTGTGGAGATGTCTGAGAGACAATCCGTACAACAAAATAACACCCCCTCAAGAAAAACCCACAACAAAACAACAACAACAAAAAGCAATACAAAACAAAAAACAAAAAACCCAAAACAAAAACAACAATAAAAAGAAAAAAACACAACAACAACAAAAAACACCCCCCAAAAACAAAAAGAAAAAGAAATACCTTGTGTACAGACCTGCTATTATTTATACTGACGTGTGAAAATAGAGGGGTGGGTACGAATGTACCTAGTTGTAGCTGGTTCTTTTGTTTGTTTGATTTTTTGTTGTTTAAGTGGTAGTTTTTTTTGTGTGTGTGTGTGTGTGTTGTGTGTGTGTGTTCACTCAGAGAGAGAGAGAGAGAGAGAGAGAGAGAGAGAGAGAGAGAGAGAGAGAGAGAGAGAGAGAGAGAGAGAGAGAGAGAGAGAGAGAGAGAGAGAGAACTCGGTAGTGCAGGAATCATTTATTTCTCAGCTCTCTTGCCCACACACAACAAACTACTTTTTAATAATATCTATTATAAGCTCTACGAAATTTAGATATTAAAATCTATTTTGAAGCTGCTCAAAGTTCTAAGTCGTGGGTATTAACTCTATTTCTGGCTGAACTTTCTTTTTTAAAGTCCTGGATCCGAGTCCATTTTGTTGTTGTTTTTAGTGGGCACTCCTAAGATAAACACGGTGGGGTCAGCAAGAACATGGACTCTTGTCTCACTCGTCACACCAGGAAATGATCGCGAGGACAGATTGGATGAGAAGTCTCCTGGCGTGAGTGTTCTGATACCTTGCTATTATGAGCAGCCATACTCCGACTGCAGAAGATTTTGTTCTGTCTCTTTAAAAGAGAGTACAGGTTGTTATGCTTAAAACTTGTAATGAGCAAAGACAATCTCAATGTAATATTAATTTTCAAAGCAGAAAAACACTATTTAACAATTATAGGCTTTGGAATTTGGCGCTGCTTATGTAGGGTATATTGGGACTGGATAGCTCAGTGGTCAGAGCACCCACTCTCCATCAGCAAGGTTAAGCAGCATCGAGCGTGGTTACCAAGTGGATGGGGGACCGTTTGCGCACCTTGGCTTCAGTACAGTCCCCCGGTCCAACCAGCTGTAAATGGGTACCTGCCCTCTTTGGAGTCAGGGAAGGTAAAGCAGAGAGGGAGAGGATATCGGCGCCGCCCTCAACATGCTGGCCCCTGCAGAAGCTGAGGTCTCTGATGCCTCGCTCCCCTACGCCACAATAGGTATAGGATACCTTTACTTTTTCTTTACTTTTACCTACACCAACAACCGATACAGTTTTTGCCCTATACATGTTTGAAAGATATGTTATATAACATTTTGCCAGTACTGTTTTGTTCTGGCAACCAGGTGAATGATTTTGTAAAACACTGGGATGGCCACAAGATGTCAATTCTGAGTTGTTATTTGTCCTTATGGCAGTTTTCGTATGTAAATATTTTGCTTTACATCGAAGCATTCATTATCCTTTATTAATTTTTTTGTACCTGCGGCTGGTGAATTAAGCAGTTGGCGTCCTCAGCACGGCTTGGTTGAATTGGCCGAATTAAATAATTAAGGTTCTCTGTCATTTGATTTTTGTTTCTTTTTTCCAGATTGATGGTGTTAGGTATTTGAAGGGATTAGATCTTGATTTTGGATCTGAATGTTATAGGAATTGCTGACGTTGATATAAGGTGACAGCCCACAGGGCTATAAACAACGGGAAATAAAACAAAGACTTTAAAATAAACCTTCAGCCATGATTCTTGAATCCATTCTGAAAGCATTCAAACCTCAACTCCCTAATTCATTGCAAATCCGATAAATAGTTGTCAAGTTTGGGGTCGCGGGCATGCTTTCTGTGCAACACTTAAGCAGTAGGTTGCCTGTTTTCTTTGGCTTACAGCACCAGTGCCATAACAGTCCTGCTTTCTTTGCCATTACTTCTTTGTGGGAGATGGAGAAAACCATATACAGTACGCATGGCAAAACGTGCTAGCGGGTGAGAGGCAGGGATGTATGTGGGTAGGTAGGTAGGTAAGGAGGAAGCTGTTTTGACACAGGAGAATCTGTGGGTGTTCCTGTCACATCCCTACTCATCCATCCATCTCATAATTTTTCTCTTGTTTTTGGTTTTACCTGTAGTCGTTTTCTTTCCTCTCATTCTCTCCTTCCATTTCTTTGTGTTCTCTCTCTCTTCTCCTCTCTCTTCTACTTTTATTCTCTCTCTCTCTCTCTCTCTCTCTCTCTCTCTCTCTCTCTCTCTCTCTCTCTCTCTCTCTCCTCTCCTCCCTCTCTCTCCTCTCTCTCTCCCTCGTATCTCCCCTCCTCTCCCACTCGCCCTACATCTTTATGTCTTTGACATTAAAGGGAGAAGAGTTGCATATGTGAGAGGTAGGAGGATATGGGGTCAGGAGTGTGTGTGTGTGTTGTGTGTGTTGTGTGTGTGTGTGGTGTGTGTGTGTGGGTGTGTGTGTGTGTGTTTGTGTGTGTGTGTGTGTGTGTGTTGTGATGTGTGGTGTGGTTTAAGTGTGGTGTGGTGTATGTGTTGGTGGTGTGTGTAAGTGTGTGATGGTGTGTGTGTGGAGATATGTGTGAGATGTGTAGAATGTGAGATGTAGTGTGATGTGGTGTGTGTGTGTGAAGTGTGTGTGTGTGTGAGTGTGTGTGTATGTGTTGTGTTTGTGTGCTGCGTGCGCGCTTGCTTGTGTGTGTGTATGTGTGTGTTGTCGCGCGCGCGCGCGCGAGTGTGTGTGAATGAAGGAAGGGAGAATGAAGAGAAAGACAGGGGAACGAGAAACAGACTGCATGAGCCTCAAACGAAAAACAATCGCTTCAACAGATGTACACAAGCAGACAGACAGACACACAGACAGAGACTCAGACAAACAGAAACAGACAAAGACACAGAAAGACATACCCAGGCAGACAGACAGACAAACAGACAGACAGACAGATAGACAGACAGAGAACAACAGAAGCAGATAGACAGGACAAAAAGACAGACAGACGAACCAAGACAGACAGACGCACAAAGAAAGACTCAGACAAACAGAAAACACAAAAACGACAGACATACCCAGGCAAACAGACAGAAAAACGAACAGAGACAGACAGACAGAGAAGACAAAAAAAAAAAAGCCAAAACACTGAGCAGTTGCAAATCCGATCTTGGCTGGCATTTCTGCTCAATGTAATTTAACCAGGAAACTGCCAAGTTTAGATTCCACACAATTTAATGAAGGAAGCCACAGAGAGAGAGAGAGAGAGAGAGAAGAGAGAGAGAGAGAGAGAGAGAGAGAGAGAGAGAGGAGAGAGAGAGAGAGAGAGAGAGAGAGAGAGAGAGAGATGCCCTAGCCTTAAGTGAATAAAATAAAACAGAGGTGCTTGTCATTGTGGGATTATTGCATTATCGCCTTAATTCGCCCAGGTGTCTCTTTTCCCT
>CM060327.1:8289728-8292228 GCA_030674155.1 Stramonita haemastoma | reverse complement strand
TGCCACACGAGAGGTTGCTTCAGGTGTTCTGGCACCCTGATAAGATCTCGGCTCCCCCTCAACACGTTGCTTTCCACTGGAGCTGAGGCAGAAACAAATAAATGGTTTATTGTTGGCTTGTGGCACTTTCCGGTGTAGGTAAGGTAAAAACAAATAAATGGTACATTGTTGGGTTGTGTCACTTTCCGGTGTTGGTAAGGTAAAAACAAATAAATGGTTCATTGTTGTTTTATGTCACTTTCCGGTGTTGGTAAGGTAAAAACAAATAAATGGTTCATTGTTGTTTTATGTCACTTTCCGGTGTTGGTAAGGTAAAAACAAATAAATGGTTCATTGTTGTTTTATGTCACTTTCGGTGTTGGTAAGGTAAAAACAAATAAATGGTTCATTGTTGTTTTATGTCACTTTCCGGTGTAGTCAGGGAATAAACAAATAAATGGTTTATTGTTGGCTAGTGTCACTTTCCGGTGTCGTCAGGAATAAACAAATAAACGGTTTATTGTTGGGTTATGTCATTTAAACAGTTGGCAAGGAAGAAACAAATAAATGGTTTATTGTTGTTTTATGTCAGTTTCTGGTGTTGGTAAGACAGAAACAAATAAATGGTTTATTGTTGCTTTATGTCAGTTTCTGGTGTTGGTAAGACAGAAACAAATAAATGGTTTTATTGTTGTTTTATGTCAGTTTCTGGTGTTGGTAAGACAGAAACAAATAAATGGTTTATTGTTGCTTTATGTCAGTTTCTGGTGTTGGTAAGACAGAAACAAATAAATGGTTTATTGTTGTTTTATGTCACTTTCCGTGTTGGTAAGGTAGAAACAAATAAATGGTTTATTGTTGTTTTATGTCACTTTCCGGTGTCGTCAGGGAATAAACAAATAAATGGTATTTATTGTTGTTTATGTCACTTTCCGGTGTCGTCAGGGAATAAACAAATAAACGGTTTATTGTTGGGTTATGTCATTTTCAACAGTTGGCAAGGAAGAAACAAATAAACGGTTTATCATTGTTTTTATGTCACTTTCCGGTGTAGTCAGGAAATAAAGAAATAAATGGTTTAATGTTGGTTCACCTCATTTCGAATAGTTGGCAAGGAAGAAACAACTACATGGTTTATTGTTGGTTTATGTCACTTTCCGGTGTGGATAAGGCAGAAACAAAATGGGCAGATTATCGTTGGTTCACGTCATTTTCCATTGCTGATAAGAAAGAATCAAATAAATGGTTTATTTTTGGTTCACGTCATTTTCCATTGTTGATAAGAAAGAATCAAATAAATGGTTTATTTTTGGTTCACGTCATTTTCCATTGTTGATAAGAAAGAATCAAACAAATGGTTTATTTTTGGTTCACATCATTTTCCATTGTTCATAAGGAAAAAACAAATTAATGGTTAATTTTTGGTTCACGTCATTTTCCATTGTTCATAAGGAAGAAACAAATTAATGGTTTAATTTTGGTTCACGTAATTTTCCATTGTTGATAAGGAAGAAAAAAATTAATGGTTTAATTTTGGTTCACGTCATTTTCCATTGTTGATAAGGAAGAAAAAAATTAATGGTTTATTTTTGGTTCACGTCATTTTCCATTGTTGATAAGGAAGAAACAAATTAATGGTTTATTTTTGGTTCACGTCATTTTCCATTGTTGATAAGGAAGAAACAAAATAAACGGTTTACTGTTGTTTTACTTCACTTTCCGGCGTTGATAATGATGAAACAAATAAATGGTCTCTTGTTTGTGTCACTTTTAAGTGTTGAAAAGTAATAAACAAATAAAACATTTACTGTTATATGTCTTTCTAGTGTTGCAAGGAACACAAACTATATGGTTTATCTTTGTTGATGTCACTTTCCACTGTTTCAAGGACTAAACAAACAGTGATTACTACTTTGGTGCTGTTACTGTCTGTCACATTACTGTTTGTCACATAGAGCACTACTTTTGTATCGGACCCTGATGTATTACACTAAACAGTGACACACCGACTTCTACTACAACTACCGTTATTTATTTCTAATACTGCTGTTGGTACCCTGCTGTATGGCTCGGAATGCTGGAGGATGACTGAGAGTGACATTAACAAACTGTCTACATTCCACACGAAGAATCTCAGGAGAATACTGCGCATCTTCTGGCCTGAGACCATCTCCAACCAAGAACTCCTGGCCCGCTGCAACCAAGAAAATATAGATACTATCATTATGCAAAGACGATGGAGATGGATAGGACACATCAGCCGACGGGAACAAGGGGACATCGCCCGAACAGCCCTCCACTGGACACCAGAGGGAAAACGCAGGCGAGGACGACCCAAGAACACCTGGCGTCGGACAATAGAAACAGAGCTGAAGACCCTCCAACACTCCTGGGGAACCATTCAGAAACTGGCCCGAGACAGGCAGGAGTGGAGAACCTTTGTTGATGTCCTACATGCCAAGAAGGCATAAAAAGGCTTTTGATGATGATGATGACGAGCTGCTGTTGGTAATGCTGCATC
>CM060327.1:8248639-8268639 GCA_030674155.1 Stramonita haemastoma | reverse complement strand
GAGACAGAGACAGAGACAGAGACAGAGAGACAGAGAGAGAGACAGAGAGAGAGAGAGAGATAGAGAATCACAGAAAGAGAGAGAGAGGGGGGGGGGGGGGGGGGAGGAAAACACAGAGAGCTGGGGAGCGAGCAAACAGTTGAGGTCTTAAATAAATGCAGGAAGATGGATAGAGACATTGCTTTCCACAAAAACAGGAGGGGAGGGAGAACAAGACACAGCGCTACAAGAAACAAAAAAGAGAGAGAACGTGAAGAGCTGGAGGAAGAGGAGGTGGTTGGGGGGGGGGGGGGGGGGGGGAGAATAAGTCACAGGCAGAAAAAGATTTGTAAAGAAGAAGAAGAATTGCATAGAAGAAATACGGAGAAGAATTGCAAAGAAGAAGAGGAATTGCGAAGAGGAATTGCAAGAAGATAATTACGAAGAGGAAGAAGAAAGTGCGGAAAAGAATTGCAAAGAAGAAAAATCGCAAAGAAGAATTGTGAAGAAGAATTGCAAAGTAGAAGAATTGCGAAGAAGAATTGCGAAGAAGAAGAAGAATTACAAAGAAGAAGAATTGCGAGGAAGAAGAATTGCGAAGAAGAAGAATTGTGAAGGAATGAAGAATTGAAGAAGAAGAATTGCAAAGAAGAACTGTAAGAAGAGAAAAATTGCGCAGAAAGAGAAGAAGAGAAAACGAAGAAGAAAAAGATGATGGTAAAGGATGATGGATGATAATGACGATGATGGATAATGGTGATGATGATTATGATAATTATGATGAACGGAAAAGGAAAATTATGGATAGACGACACAATGGTGAACATGATGATGATGATGATGATGATGATATTGGTAGTAAAGTAATGATAACGGACAAGAAGTTTATGGATAGAAAGGTGCACAAGCACCCACATGAAGCCCAATCCATCATTCATCTCAAGGAGTTAGCCAACAGCGGCCAGGGTATGGACGACCCAAACATACCATGCATGCAATACTGTAGTGACTCTTTTGTTTGTTTGTTTGTGGGCTTTTCGTTTCTTGGCTAGAACTCTGAAGTTCACCAAATTGTGTTTGCGTATGATCGCTTTTTGCCCACATGAAAGTAGACCGCATTCCGACTTCGGGACCGGATGTATGATGGATTTATGTACGTACGTGTTTCGTAACCCACCTAACACTGACAAGAATGACTGGATCTTTAACATGCATAGTTGATCTCCACATGCCTATATAATATGCACGAAGGAAATTATGGCACTGGCAGGTCTGCACTTGACCTGGGAATGGAAACAAAAAAAAATCCCCAACCCTTAATTCACCCAGACACTGACGCTGAGATTAGAACCACTGACTTCATGGACCCATGGGACTGAAGTCGAACGAACTTAACCACTCGGCCATAACCCAGAATCCGTCCTGCAGTGACTAAAACCCAAACAAAACTTTAAACAGGTCGGTTCCCCCTCGCGGAGCAAGGTGCCCCAGACATGCTGGCTGTGTGTGCTGCACTGCCAGAAAGTTTCTCTGCCCCAGTGAATCGTCACGGAATATAGACGGTAAAAGATGACGACAGCGAGAGCGAGAGAGAGAGAGAGAGAGAGAGAGAGGGGGGGGGGGGGGGGGGGGGAGAGAGCGAGAGAGAGAGACAAGGCAAGGCAAGGCAAGGCAAGGCAAGGCAAGGCAAAGGCAAGGCAAAATTCTTTTATTCGAGGATAAGAGATAAGCACTCATGTGCTTTTTTACATCCAGTCCCCGCCCTTTTCAGAGATAACATCAAGATAAAAAGATAGCCTCAACTAAACAAGAACAAGAGAGAGAGAGAAGAGAGAGTGACAGAGACAGAGACAGAAACAAAGAGAGAGACACAGAGGGAAAGAGAAAGAGACTTCATCGAAGAATAGGCACAGAGGAGAGAGAGAGAGAGAGAGAGAGGAGAGAGAGGAGAGAGAGAGAGAGAGAGAAGAGAGAGAGAGAGAGAGAGAGAGAGGAGAGAGAGAGGAGAGAGAGAGAGTGAGAAGAGAGAGAGAGAGAGATGAAAATTTTTATTTTTGATTCTTTTATATCGAGGATAATGGGATAAGCACCTTGTGCTTTTTTTCATCCAGTCCCCGTGTGTATGAAGTTTTGTAAATGTCATCTGTTCCCACCGGCACACGATGGCCTACTCTTACGAAAAGCGGAACAGGATTTAACGTGTGCGCAAGATGTTCTGCGTGCGAGAGAGAGAGAGAGAGAGAGAGAGAGGAGAGAGAGAGAGAGAGAGAGAGAGAGAGGGAGAGAGGAGAGGAGAGAGAGGGGGGGGGGGCAGCAGACAGACAGACAGAGACAGAGAGACTAAGAGACAGAGACAGAAAGACAAGAGACAGAGGATTTTTTGTCACCGACACACACCGAGTGGTATGTTAATTTGGGAGGCAGGGAAGGTGCACCACTCTCACAGCAGATGCCGCTGACAACAGAGTTATCGTTCTTGCTGTGTATGTCATCGGAACAGAGTTTTTGCCAGTATCAAGTTTTCCTGTCTGTTGGCAAATTCTCTGTGTCTCTCTTGTTTCTCTTTTCCCTTCTCTTTCTACCTCCCACTTTGTCCAAAATACGGGACAAGGCGATCTGGTTTTGGTATAATAAATAATAAATAATTATTTTTTACATACACAACACACACACACACACCACTTATAAATAATATATATATATATATATATATATATATATATATATATATATATATATATATATATATATATAAAAGAAGAGCTAATTTCTTTATGTCTGTCTTTTTGTTGAAGAAATAGATGATTAGTAGATATTTGTAAATTAGTCTTTCTCATTAACAAATGAGAACAGTTTGCATTAGAGTGCATTTATACCTATATGTAAGTCTGTCTCTATACGTAGGGCTATCTGTTTGACTCTATGATAAAATCAAATCATTCGCCACACCACACACACACACACACACACACACACAACACACACACACACACACACACACACACACACACACCGCTCTCTGTCTCTACAGTCTGTCTGTCTGTCTGTCTGTCTGCCTCTCTCTCTCTCTCTCTCTCTCTCTCTCTCTCTCTCTCTCTCTCTCTCTCTCTCTCTCTCTCTCTCTCTCTCTCTCTCTCTCTCTCTCTCACTCCCGACCACCTTTGAAGTTCAGAAACTGATCTAATCATTTCTTTACGACACAAGATAATGGTTCTCTGCAAGGGCCCTACACGCTGATTCCTTTTTTAAATTTTTTTAGTCGTAACTAAAGACTAGGTAACAGCACACTTCGGCAGACAGACAAACGGGTAAAAAACTGTATAAAAAATAATTACCAATCAGGTTTTGGGAATATATCAATTTCAAAGCATGGTTGTGATGAAAGTGTATTCAATGATTAATGCCTAAATCAAATGTCAAGTCATATTGATAGAAATTCATACTTTTTGGTGAAAAAAACCACCCAGATATGTCAGACCAAACTAAATCCTGTGAAGTGGAGTATGGCTGCCTATCTGGCAAGGTACTTAAACATGAACCCTACATAGGAAATTCTTCTCATCCTGAGTATCGTCACCTAGTCTCACAGTACAGTGAATCCCAGTCTTGATGTGTGGAGACCAGAGTGTAACATTAGTTAACACTGCGTGACATTGCGAAGTGTTATGCTGAGAAGCGTCCAACAACTAGGCCCACGGTGTACTGTGTAAGGTAAGACTCCCATTCTTACCCTCTATACCCATAAAAAATGTTTGGCATTGTAAGGGGAGGGTGTTTTTTCATTTTTTTCATTTTTTTTCCCTTTACGAACAGATTTTTATGAGCAGTGTCATGTGTAAGCTTGCAAGAATGCGTTGGCACACACGCTGACATACGTGCATGCATACGGATACTGACACAGACACAAAGATAGACATTGCTGGTGCACGTACTCACATACATGCATGCATATATTGACGCAGAAATAAGGATACACAACACACAGAGACAGAAAAAACTGACACGCAGGTACAAACGCCCACGCAATCATATGCGCATGCAGCCCCCCCCCCCCCCCCCCCCCCCCCCCCCCCCCCCCCCCCCCCCCCCCCCCCGACATATACACACGCGCACGCATGCACAGAGAGGAGAGAGAGAGAGAGGAGAGAGAGAGAGAGAGAGAGAGAGAGGAGAGAGAGAGAGAGGAGAGAGAGAGAGGAGAGAGAGAGTGGAGAGAGAGAGAGAGAGAGAGAGAGAGAGCGTGCGTGAGTGCGTGTATATGTCCATGTGTAGGTGTGTGTGTTAGTATGTGTATAGTGTTATTAATGTGTATATGTGTGTGTGTTAGATAATACGTGTGTGCGCGTGTGTATGTGTGTGAGTGTAAGCGTGTGTTTGTGCGCGCGCGTGTATGTGTGTATGTGTGTGCGCGCGCGCGTGTGTGCATGCGTGCAGTGAGAACATGTATGGTGACAGAGGGCTGTCATCAGCTGGGTCTGATTATCGTCATCAGACTGGCACACCGTTCTTCTCCCCCCCCCTCCCCCCTCTGCTGTCTATCAACACTGCACGCCACAATGTACACCCGCATGCTTGACTGTCTCTTTATTCGTGTGTGTGTGTGTGTGTGTGTGTGTGTGTGTGTGTGTGTGTGTGTGTGTGTGTGTGTGTGTGTGTGTGTTGTGTGTGTTGTGTGTTTGTGTTTATGCTCGCGTGTGTTTTTATGCATGTGTGTGTATGTGTGTATGTATGTGTGTGTGTGTTTGTATGCATGTGTGTGTATGTGTCTGTGTGTGTCTGTCTGTGCGTGGTTTCTGTCATGAAAGACTACATAACACAGACTGTAATTTAATGGACACAGTCACACACACACACGCACACACAACTACATTTAGGGTACACAGGGCAGACAGTGATTGAAGGCATACCCTCTGGCTGCAGCATGCGAGTGCCCTGCACTGACACCGTCATTCTGACGGTGCAGTCGCCACATGGAAACATACGGCACAAGTCATTAAACCGTGTCCCCATGGCAATTCTATCTCCCGGGGGTAAATCGTAAATCAGGAGACAGCCACATTTAAAGTGGACCTTTTTGTTTACAGGGTATTGATAAGAAAGAAGAAGAAGAGGAAGAAGAGGAAGAAAAAGAGAAGAAGAAGAAGAAGAAGAAGAAGAAGAGAAGAAGAAAGAAGAAGACGGAGAAAAAGACGTAGAAAAAGACGTAGAAAAAGAAGAAATAAAAGAAAGAGAAAGATATAACAAAAAAGAGAAAACTTTTACGCACTAAAGATATTGTTGAAACTTATATAAAAAAGATATTACATGGACAAGGTAGTTTTCTTGCAGGTTGCATTATACACTGCGAGTTTTTGAGATAGGATTCACGGTATTGCAGGGAAATGATACTTTGTAGTCTGCTTTATCGTCTCTGAAATATGGCTATCACGACGCATGCGCATCACACCTATCCCTCCCTTCCGGTAAACCACGTCAGGGAATTCTACACAACTTCGACTTTCCAAACTAAGTACTTGTTTAAGTTTCGAATGACCCCCCCCCCCCCCTTTTGTCTTTTATTTGGGCCCACAAACAGATGGGTGCAGCAGTCTTCATTAAAGGGTATCGTTAAGACTGACGAAGACTTCGTTGCTGGGAATGGTGGGATCAGTTCTTGACCAGACTAAGTGTTCAGTCTTTATGGTCTCATCACTGCTGTTTTGGAATAGGGAAATGACAATCAGGCTTTGATGTGCCTGAGAGGAGAGAGAGAGAGAGAGAGGAGAGAGAGGGGAGAGAGAGAGAGAGGAGAGAGGAGAGGAGAGAGAGAGAGAGAGAGAGAGAGAGAGAGAGAGGGGGGGATCTGGATTTTAGTAAAATCCCACAGTAAAAATTACTTCAAAGTAGGAAATATTTAAATTTGAAGAGTGATTCTGACTGATCGACATGATCAAACACAAGAGCAATCAGCTGCGTATAAGATATGACATTTGTAACGGCAAAGAAATGAATATTGCTCAAAACTCTAGATGATCCTGGTTTAACAATCTTCGCTGATATAGCGCTGGGGGGCAAAAAGTGAGCAAAGGGGGAGGGGGCGGGGGGCGGGGGAGGGGGGCTGGCAGGAAAAGTAGCCCCGTGTCTAACATCTAGCACACTACAGCACACTACAGCACAGCACAGTACTCATTTCTGGTCGTGTGGGTCTGGTTGGCACCAGTTCCAAAAAGTGCACACGACCTAACTTGTTTGTTTCTGTTTCCTGTCTTTTTTTTTTGTCTGTGTGTGTCTTTCTGTCATTATCCTGTCTGTTTCTGCCTCTCTCTCTGTCTGTCTGTCTATCTGTCTGTCTGTGTCTGTGTCTCTCAACTCTCTCCTGACGCTGTGGTGTTATTTTCGGTCACGTCCTGAAAGATGGCAATGCATCCTTCCCGGCATGGTAAAGCACAGCAGGGCAATACAAGTAGCTGCAGCAGCAGTAGTTGTTGTAGTAGTAGTATAGTAGAAGCGGTGGTGGTGGTGTCAGTAGAAGCAGCAGTAGAAGTAGATAGTAGTAGTAGTAGTAGTAGTAGTAGTAGTAGTAGTAGTAGTAGTAGTAGTAGTAGTAGTAGTAGTAGTAGTAGTTGTAGCGGTAGCAGTAGTAGTAGTAGCAGCAGCAGCAGCAGCAGCAGCAGCAGCAGCAGTAGTAGTAGTAGTAGTAGTAGTAGTAGTAGTAGTAGTAGTAGTAGTAGTGTGTAGTAGTAGCAGCAGTAGTGCAGCAGCGTAGATGTAGAAGCAGTAGCAGCAGCAGCAACAGAAGTAGTTGTAGTAGAAGTAGTAGTAACAATGGCGCAGCAGCAGCAGTAGTGTGTTGGTCGATTGGTAGGCTGAGTTACTCACTGGTTGATCGGTTAGCTAAACAATTTATTTGACTTTCTTTCCCATTCGATGTTCCTTTGATGGTAGGTGTCTGCTTGGTTGGTTAATTAGCTATCTAATAGGTTGGCTGGTCGGGTAGTTGGATATTGACTGTCTCCCTTTTTTCTTTTGAACTCTTTGAGTTGATCCAGTGTGTAATATCGTGTTACATAAGTTCCACCTTTCGCAAACTTAATGGGTGTGTTATCTGTTTAAACCATATCATGTATGTTATTGTCAGCTTTTTAAAACCGCTAACTACTTTTCATCCAACTGTACAAAGACAGACTAGACTCCAGTTACTTCAACTTCCCCACAATCACCGCCTGAAGAAGTCAGTGCAGTACCCCAACGACTCCTCGAGGAGTTCAGAGACAAATCGTCAGAGAAAAGAAAAGTAGAGTCAAGATAAGTCAAGTCAAAGTCAAATCAAACCAAAGCATGTGAAGAAAGTCAAATCAAGACAGGTCCTTGTCACCTAAGTGAAACATACTGCACTACTCATGCAGCAGGTTTCAGTACATTTCCTCTCAAACAGTAATTGAGACTCGGCAGAACGAGTCTAGCCCTGAAGTGTAATGTTCTCATACCCTGCAACCAGAGTTTAAGCCACTCAACACACTAACGCAGTGCCTTTGATTGAGAGATAGCGAGAGGGGTACCTCTTGTATCATACACTTAATGTACTTAACCTGTTTAACTTTCGAACATCACAGACGATGCCTCCACTTGTTCCCCTCGAGATGCTTGTACACCTGTTAGCTCTAGAAGTCTCGTTGTTGTTGTTGTTGTTGTTGTTGTTGTTGTTGTTGTTGTCGTCGTCGTCGTCGTCGTCGTCGTCGTCGTCGTCGTCGTCGTCGTCGTTAGTAGTAGTAATAGTAGTAGTAGTAGTAGTAGTAGTAGTAGTAGTAGTAGTAGTAGTAGTAGTATAGTAGTAGTAGTAGTAGTAGTAGTAGTAGTAGTAGTAGTAGTAGTAGTTGTTGTTGTTGTTGTTGTTGTTGTTGTTGTTGTTCTTCTTCTTCTTCTTCTTCTTCTTCTTCTTCTTCTTCTTCTTCTTCTTCTTCTTCTTCTTCTTCTCCTTCTTCTTCTTCATCTTCTTCATCTTCGTCAAACACTCAGCAACTTTTGTTGTCTCTCATAATTATGAGTGACAATGTGTTTCACTGCTATTAAGCGCCTGACAAGTCAGGCCCACCGGCATGAGAGAGATATTGTTATAGTTGATGTTTTTTTCTGTGAAAGAAAAGGCAGGAGAATGGACCAAGACCGCAAAAAACAAACAAGGAGAAGGTGACATGAGGAAAAAGAACAAGGCAAAAACAAAAAGATGGTTAGAAAAGAAGGAATTTTTAGGTGGGAATGCTATTTATACAAACAAGCCCCTGGCTTCCCCCTCAGTGATGGGGTTGGGGGGTTGGGGAACATACTATAGAAGTAAGAAAGCACAGAGCAAGATCTTGTGAAAAACCCAGATCATGAAGCTTATATGCTGTTGACTGTCGATGTTGTCGGGCGTTCCTTAGCTAAAGCGTTCTAGGAGTCATCAAGAACACCTCTCTGCCCTGTCCCACATCAGAGTTTGAACAAACTCAACTGCACCTAAATACTCCCCCCCTCTCTCTCTCATGCAGCCAAAAGTGACAGCGTATGTTGCCAACTACCTGTGCCAGATGTTATACAATCATGTATAAGAACATGTTTGCATTTAGCTGCGTGCTCCTACCTTTTACTCCCAGGTACTCAGGAGACGGGATAGCCTAGTGGGTAGGGCATTGCACTCATGATTTGATGACCCAGGATCGAGCTGCCCCCGTGACGCACATTCAAGGGAATTTTTCTTCTGGAGTTAACATCAGTGCTGATTCCACTCCCCTGATAGTCCTTCGGATGATGCTATTAACCGAGGCCCCGTGTTTGAACACACGCATAACATCTTGCACGCACGTTAAAACTGGTTCTGCCTTTCGAAAGAGTAAGCCATTTGTGCAAGTAAGAACTGATGACACAATATCTATCTATCTATCTATCTATCTATCTATCTATCTATCTATCTATCTATCTATCTATCTATCTATCTATCTATCTATCTATCTATCTATTTATATATATATATATCTACAATCTGCATTCATGCGAAGATAGGATATAAAGTCACACGCGAGCGCTTGTTCCATTATGCTCAAAATAAAAGAATAAATAAATATTAAAAATAAACACACACACCACACACAAAAACACATACACAACTTTCAGACGCACAGCATAACACATAAAACATTCGTTTACTATCTACGGACAAAATGTTTTCCCCAAGTACACACACACAAACCTGCACAAGGAATCAAGCACTTGACAACTACAGGCATTCAACTACACCTGCTGCCCCATGATACACAGACACTAGGTGATGGAAAAAACAAGGTGGGGTACCAGGTTTTTAACGACCTGCACACCCTTTATCCATCACTGCTGACTCTAAAGTTGTAAGCAGACAGTAGCTTCAGCCACCCTCTCTTCTCTCTCTCTCTCTCTCTCTCTCTCTCTCTCTCTCTCTCTCTGTCTCTCTCTCTATCTCTTTCTCTCTCTCTCTCTGTCTCTCTCTCTCTCTCTCTCTCTCTCTCTCTCTCTCTCTCTCTCTCTCTCTCTCTCTCTCTCTCTCTCTTAGTGCCGGTGGGAACAGATGACAACATTTACACAACTGCATACACACGGGGACCGGATGTAAAAAAGCACAAGAGTGCTTATTCCATTATCCTCGATATAAAAGAATAAATCAAATCAAATCTCCTCTCTCTCTCTCTCTCTCTCTCTCTTTTCTTCTCTCTCTCTCTCTCTTCTCTCTCTCTCTCTCTCTCTCCATCTCTCTCTCTCCATCTCTCTCTCTCTCCATCTCTCTCTCTCTATCTCTCTCTCCATCTCTCTCTCCATCTCTCTCTCCATCTCTCTCTCTCTCTCTCTCTCTCTCTCTCTCTGTCTCTCTCTCTCCAGGATCGGCAATGCCCCTGCAGCACACAGCAAGGGTCCCTGTGCTCCCTCTGTGATGGATTGCAAAACACCCTCTTTCAGTGCTGCAGTACATCGCTACACCTGTCAGTGCTCTCACACACAAGATGTGTGTATTGGAGACTACAAAGAAAACCGTTACATGGAGTACAAGGAGTGGGGGAGGGAAGGGGGAGTCAGGTGCACATGACTTAGCAGTCGTTGGGGGCATACTGCGCTAATATTATTTGGGGGTAATGTGTCTTGGGAAGCTGAACCTGGCGAAGCTGCTGGACACAAGTCCTTTGTACATTACATGTTGTTATCACTGCTGGACACAAGTCCATTGTACATTACATGTTGTTATCACTGCTAGACACATGTCCATTATACATTACATGTTGTTATCACTGCTAGACACATGTCCATTATACATTACATGTTGTTATCACTGCTAGACACATGTCCATTATACATTACATGTTGT
Organism: Stramonita haemastoma; assembly: GCA_030674155.1. Lineage (NCBI taxonomy): Eukaryota > Metazoa > Mollusca > Gastropoda > Neogastropoda > Muricidae > Stramonita > Stramonita haemastoma. The sequence goes on along the minus strand of CM060327.1, from coordinate 8,258,315 downwards.
TATCACTGCTGGACACAAGTCCATTGTACATTACATGTCCTCAGTGCTAGACACATGTCCATTATACATTACATGTTGTTATCACTGCTGGACACAAGTCCATTGTACATTACATGTCCTCAGTGCTAGACACAAGTCCATTGTACATTACATGTTGTTATCACTGCTAGACACAAGTCCATTGTACATTACATGTTGTTATCACTGCTAGACACAAGTCCATTGTACATTACATGTTGTTCTCAGAGCTAGACACAAGTCCATTATACATTACATGTTGTTATCACTGCTAGACACAAGTCCTTTATAAATGTTCCGACTGCTAGACACAAGTCCATTAAACATGTTCTGACTGCTAGACACAAGTTCACTACACATGTTGTTATCACTGCTAGACACAAGTCCATTATACATGTTCTGACTGCTAGACACAAGTCCATCATACATGTTCTGACTGCTAGACACAAGTCCATTATACACACAGTGACTGACTACTTAACCCATTCTTGAGGCCGAAAGAAGTAAAAGGAAAATCCCCTTTAACTCCTTAAAATATCTTTGATACACAGCACTGAAATTTTTGCAGGTACAATATCCGCAAGTATGTTGAACACGGCAGATTTCATCCTACTCACGTAGCTGGATGCATGCTGGGTATGTTCTTTTCATTCTTCTCCCGTGTTTTTTTTTCAATAAAAAGTGGATAAGGTTTTATTCCTACACTTATTTATCTTTTATAACGAGGTCAATGCAATAAGCAATCAGGTACTTTTTAACATCGAGTCTTCCTTGCGTATGCAGTTTTGTAAATTTTGTCATTTGTTCCCAACGGCACCTTATAGCTTACTCTTTCAATAAAACGGAATAGATTTTAACGTGTGCGCAAGATGTTCTGTGTGTGTTCTTACACGAGAGCTCGGTTAATAGTTTCATTCGAAGGACTTTCGGAGAAGTGGGGCCAGCATCAAAGTTAGCTCTAAGATAAACAAAAAAATCTTCCGAAACAGAAAACTCGGAGAAGGTTGGAAAACCCACCCTAGGTTACCGTTATATTACGAGTATGACGCTTTAACCACTAGGCTATTCGGCCCCCTACATCTGTGGCATGTACCCAGGAATGGTGGCATGCAGCATTATGCACGTGCTGCTGGTACACTGTTATGTCTGGGATGTGCCTTCCTTCCTTCCTTCCGTCCTGTGGGAGCGATCTGTTCCAAGCCTGGTTTGTTTTAGCGCTGTCCAATTCCGCACTGCTCATATCGGAACGTGTGTGTGTGTGTGTGTGTGTGTGTGTGTGTGTGTGTGTGTGTGTGTGTGTGTGTGTGTGTGTGTGTTGTGTGTGTGTGTGTGTGTTGTGTGTGTGTTGTGTGTGTGTGCTTTTTGTGTGTGTGTGTGTGTTGTGATTAAGTATGTGACTGAATAAGGGAAACTGAAAAAAAAGGAGGAGAGGGAGAGAGGGAGAAAGACAGAGAGAGACACACAGAGAGAGAAGCAGACAGACACAGAGAGAGAGAGAGAGGGAGGGAGAGAGACAGACAGACAGATAGACAGACAGACAGAGAAAAGGGGAAGAGAAGCAAATGAGAGAGAGGAAGAGCGAACTAACAAATCACGGAAATTGCGAAACGATTGAAGAAAAACCAAACACAAAACAATCCTCAGAATTGGACTACATCCCACACAAACGTTACATTTCCCCCCCTGCTTAATAAATAATTTAACTCTGTCAGGAAGAGGTGTGTAGGGAAAGGGAGGTTATCTAAACAAAACCGCCCAACGTCAACAAGGGGGAGAGCATATGCCAGAAGAGGGCGTTGTTGTTTTTTGGAGAAGCTATTTATTTGATTTTCCGCTGTCATAAGTGCTACGGATCAGCCTCTTCCCGGCCCCACCCCCTTCATACCACCCCCCACCCCACCACCATCTTCTTTAATAATATTCATATTCCATTATCCTTGATATAAAAGAATTAAATAAAAAAAGATTGGGGCCTTCTGGGATCACGGGGGGTCTTTAACTCTCACAAGAATAAAAATCTTGTGTGTTCGTAAGCATGTGTGCACATGTGTTTGAAGGATAGTTTGTTTGTTAAGTTTTTGTGACTTGAAAACAAAAATCCATTGTTAGGAGGGAGTAATGGGTTATGAGACTGGGCTAGGGGAGAGGGATGGTTATATCAGCTAGTTGACTGATTGAATATTAACGTTTCAGGCGTTGTGACAGACTCGTGTTAATGTGTTGTTGGCATATCTATCTGCCTCGTGTTTTGCTGGTAGATACCTGGAAGGATTCAGCTACTACACTACACTCTAGACAATGGTCTGTCCCGACTCTAGACGGATTGTGGAAGAAATCCGGCCGGCAGCTGTGGTGGGCGGGGCTATAAAGAACAAAATAAGATTGGAGATACTCTCTAAAGATGATGTATTAAAAAGGCATTTTGAGAAAACAAAAGAGGAACACGTGAGGAGAAGAGAGAACTAATTCAACTGAACCACTTCTTTCCTCCTCAACGTTGTACAAGTCCTGCATAATCATGTTTGAGCATGAAGGGTTTCTCTGTTTATTTGTCTAGCCAGCCAGTTGTCTGTCTGTCTGTCTCTGTTATGTCTCTCTGTTTCTATCTATGACTGCCTACCACTGCCTCCCCCTCTGTCTCTTTCTCTCTGTTTTAATGTCTCTCCGTCTCTCTATACCTTTCTCCCCTAGTAGGCATCCGTCAGTCTGGAAAGACTATGGAGTTGTGCTCTAGGCTGTAGAGCTCAAAGCCTGGGTAAAAATGGAGGGCAAGCTGTTACCCATGCAGCAGACCCCCCTTCTCCACATCGCTGGAATGATCCATTGGAAAGGCAATGACCAATACGAATGGTCCCAGCGCTGTCGCAGGAGCCACCAGAACGTTGCCATAATATTATACAGCCCCGAACCGCCCTGGGGACTCCAACTCCCCGATCTTTCCTCAGGGATGGTGTCTAAACATGACACCTGTGTGCATGCTGGCTTTTTTATTTTGTTGTCCCCAGTGACTCTCTATCTCTGCACGTCTGTCTCTGTCTCTTTCTGTCTACCTGTCTATCTCCCTCCCTCTCCCCCGTCTCTCTCTCGCTCTCAATTTGTCCATACCTCCCTCATTCTCTCTCCACTCATTAGTCCCTAATCAGGGCAACGGGTGGATGAAAAGAAAGTATGCGAATGCTTACATGTAGCCCTTGAAAAATAAAGTCATTCATTCCACACACCCCTCTCTGTCTCCCCCCTACTCCATCTCCCTCTTTCTCTCCCCCCCTCTCTTTCTCCCTGCCCCATACCCCCCCCCCCCCAACCACTATCGAAGACTCAACATCAAAAGTGTCACTGGCCTTTCCATTCCCAAAACAGCAGTGATGAGACCATAAAGACTGAACACTTAGTCTCGTCAAGAACTGATCCAACTCATTCCCATCAAAGGAACTCTTCATCAGTTGTGACGATACCCTTTAATGAAGACTGCTGCACCCATCTGTCTGTGGGTCCAAAGAAAAAAAGAAAAAAAAAGGGGGGGGGGGGTCATTTTCAGTCAAGACCTGTCTGATTGCAGAATAGTAGTGAGGTCATTCACTAAGAGGGGGAGTGGAGTTGTGAGGGATGGGGGTGGGTAGGGTGGGAGTTGGGAGTGGCTGTAGTCAGATTTCGGCTTCGGACTGGCTTCGGAGAAACAACCACGCAAGACGGCCACAAAATATGGTACAGTGGAGATGAGAAACTACACCAACACGGAGTAGGCTTCATTGTCAGGAAAGAGATTGTGTCAAGCATCATCAACTGCACACCAATATCCAGCAGACTCATCTCAATCAGAGTCTCTGCAAAACCCCAGAATCTCACCATCATCCAAGTGTATGCTCCAACATCTGACTACGATGATGACCAGATAGAAGAATTCTATGAAGAACTTGAAAACGTCATCTCCAAAACGCCCAAAAAAGACATCCTTATTGTGGAAGGCGATTGGAATGCTAAGGTGGGACCTGATGCCTATGACACCTGGGCAGGAACCACAGGACGCTTTGGACTGGGAGAAACAAATGACAGAGGACAGCGGCTGCTGGAATTCGCAAAGAAGCACAAACTAACTCTGGCTAACACACTCCACCCTCACAAGCCATCTAGAACATCAACCTGGCACTCACCAAATGGTCTGATTCATAATCAAATTGACTACATTCTGTCACCCCAAAGATTCAAATCCAGCATAAACAAGGCAAATACAAGAACATTCCCAGGAGCTGACATTGGCAGTGACCACGACCTTGTACTTACCACCATCAGGCTGAAACTGAAAGCAAAACAACAGCCAAAAAGCCCACGCATAAGATTCGACCTGGAAAAACTCAAAGACCCAACAGTGGTTGAGATCTTCCAAGCCAACATTGGAGGAAAGTTCGCCGCACTCACAGCCATTGACAATGATGTGAACACATTAGCCAACAACATCAAAGAAGTGCTAACGACAGCAGCAGAAGAAACATTAGGCAGAAGCAGAACAAAGAAACAACCCTGGGTGACAAATGAGGTTCTTGACCTCTGCGACAAAAGAAGAGAACTTAAGAAGCAAAAGTTCACAAGTCAAGAAGCCAACAACAAGTACATGGATAGCCACAGAGAAGTGAGGAAAAGATGAGAGAAGCCAAAGAAGCGTGGATAGAAGAACAATGCAACAACATCGAAGATGGAATGGCCAAGGGAAACAGCAAAACAGCTTACAACACTCTGAAAGCACTAACGAAAACCACACAGCCTAAAGCCTCTGTTATTGAAGACAAAGAAGGAAATCTTTTAACGGAAAACAATGCCATCCTCCAGCGCTGGACAGAATACTGTGAGGGATTGTATAACTACCCACTACGCCCAGATACCAACATAGTTTCCAACAAACCCCCTGAACACCAAGATAAAGACCCACCAATACTAAGGTGTGAAGTAGACACAGCTATTAAGCAATTGAAGAAGGGGAAGTCCCCTGGAATCGATAACATCCCAGCTGAACTCATAAAAAATGGAGGGAATGAAACAGCAAGGCGATTCACAGATCTTTGTCAGAAGATCCACGACACCAAAGAATGGCCAAAAGAATGGACAGTCTCTTGTAATACCCCTGCCAAAGAAAGGAAACCTCAAGCAATGCCAGAACTACAGAACCATCAGTCTCATAAGCCATCCTAGCAAGATCATGCTGCAGGTAGTCCTCAACAGACTGAAAAACCAAGCAGAAAAACTCCTGGCAGAAGAACAAGCGGGCTTTAGACCAAAACGCAGCACAATGGAACAAATTTTCAACCTGAGAATTCTGATAGAGAAGCATCTCCAACACCAAAAAGACTTGTACCACAATTTTATAGACTTCAAAAAGGCCTTTGACAGGGTATGGCATGACGGCCTCTGGCAAGTACTCAGGCACTTCAACATTGACAACTGCCTAATTGAAGTCATCAAGGCTCTGTACGAGAATGCAAGAAGTGCAGTTTTCATGAACAACCACGTGGGCGAGTTCTTCAAGACCACGGTTGGAGTCCGCCAGGGCTGCCTTCTCTCACCTGTACTCTTCAACCTCTTCCTCGAAAACATCATGACAGAGACACTGCAAAACCACCACACCTCCATCTCCATTGGTGGAAGACCCCTTTGCAACCTCAGATTTGCAGATGACATTGACCTCATGGGCAGCAGCAAACAAGAACTGCAAATCCTCACAGACAGTCTAACAGACCGAGCGAGCGCATACGGCATGGAGGTCAGTACAGAGAAATCGAAGATCATGGTCAACAGCGCGAGTAATGACAGCACGGAAATAAAGATGAATGGAGAAATATTGGAAGAGGTGAGCCAATTCAAATACTTAGGCTCCATCCTAACAAAAGATGGCACATCAAACAATGAGGTGAAAGCTCGCATTGCAACAGCAACATCTGCTCTAGTCAGACTCCAGAGGATCATCAGAAGCAACAACATCAGCTTCTGCACCAAATACCACCTCTACAAATCCCTCGTAATATCTATCCTCCTATATGGCTGTGAATCATGGACTCTGACAGCAGAGTTAGAGAGAAGAATCCAAGCATTCGAGAACAAGTGCCACAGAAGACTCCTCAAAATATCATACAAAGAACACAAGACCAATAACTATGTGAAAGAGGAAATCAAAAAGCGTGTGGGCCCCCAAGAGCCTTTGCTCTCCACCATAAAGAGGAGAAAGCTGATGTGGTTTGGTCACACCACAAGACACAACACCCTAGCAAAAACCATCTTGCAAGGAACAGTCGAGGGCAAAAGAAGAAGAGGCCGCCAAAAGAAATCATGGGTTGACAACATCAAAGACTGGACTGCCCAACCCCTGCAACGCCTCCTACTGGCCACACAGGATCGTGAAGCATGGAAAAAGATCTCCGTTGCGTCTTCTCTCATGTCCCCCCTACGTCCTTTGGGACATGGGACTGAGTGAGTGAGTGAGTGAGTAGTCAGATTTCCAGACTGGATGTTTGTTTCTCCATAAAATGTATTTTCGGAGACCTTCCGCAGTACAGGTATTGATATCAAAAGAAAAGGAAGAAAAACAACACGACAGAAACAACAACAACAGCGGTGGTAGTGGCAACACCAACCAACTAAACAGCCAACTAACTTATCAACCCACCAACCAGCCAACAAACCAGCCAGCTAGCAAGCCAACCCACCCAAAACACCCTGTTCGATGAGATTTTCTTCGTGGAATTAACATTAGTATTGAGTCTACTCCGCCAAAAGTCCTTCGCACACTTTACAACCCATTACACCTTTCGGAAGAGTGAGCCATCTGTGCCTTTAGGAACAGAAATAAAAATTGACAAAAACTTTATGCACATTAGTGTCGTGTTCGGACAAACCCTCCAATGTCGGAATGCAGCTACCTTAATCGGTTACATACACAAAATCTCACCATTGGTGAACCTCGGAGCACTAGCCGAGGAGCAAAACAAAAAACAAAGAAAAACACAAACAAAAAAGAAACCAAACCCACACATCTTTCGTACAAGAGTAGGCCAGCTATACCAAGTTGCATGAATGACAACACGAACATACCCAGCATGCTATTTTGTGGCTCGAAGAGGAATGGGCTCCATCAGGTTCAAACTTGACTAAAATAGACCCACACTGCTTAAAAACTTCAGTCTGGTGTCCCACAGACTCCCGAAGGAGTTGGTGGGGAAGTCCAATCAGCTGAAGGACTTGGGTTCAGAACAGGTTGTGAAGGAAAGCTGTCTCCTCACAGGTTCTCAGCCTGTCAGAAACGAGGATGATATAGGAGGGGGAAAGGGGAGGCAAAGGAGAGAAAAAGAGAAAGCAAGTGGAAATTTATTTTCCTCCTTCTCATGTTTCTCTGTGTCTGTCTGTGTCTTTCTCTGTCTCTGTTTCTCTGTCCTTCTCGTTCTGTCTCTTTCTTTCTCTCTACGTCTCTCTCTGTTTTTCTCTCTGTGTGTGTCTTTGTTTCTCTCTTTCTCTTTCTGTCTGTCTCTATCTACGTCTGTCTGTCCCTCTCTCTTCCTCTGTCTCTCCCTATGTCTGTCTGTCTGTCTGTCTGTCTGTCTGTCTGTCTGTCAGTCTGTCTCTCACTTTCTCTTGTCTATGTCTTTCTCTCTCTCTCTGTTTTTGTCTGTGTCTCTGTCTGTCTGTCTGTCTCTCTCTGTAGATCGTTTGGTCTCTCTTTATATTACCCCCATCCCTATCTCATTTCCAGCAGTCTGTCAGTCAGTCAGTGTGTGTGTGTTGTCAGCTGACAGGCAGTGTCACAAGGCCCAGTGAGTTAGGGGAAGAAAATTGATCCTCCAAAAATCCCAATACTTTAGGGCCGGCCAGCCTTCTTCATCACACAGATACATTTTTATCATCGTCAGGCGGAAAGCAATGAAGGAGAACGTTTTAATCATAAAGATCAATACGGGTGTTGTGTGTGTGTGTGTGTGTGTGTGTGTGTGTGTGTGTGTGTGTGTGTGTGTGTGTGTGTGTGTGTGTGTGGTCGTGTGTGGTGTGTGTGTGTGTGTCCCGTGCGTGTTGTGTGTGTTGTGTGTTTTTTCTTTTATTGTTCTATCTTTTATTGGGATATGGTGTGTGTGCATCTGTGTATGTGTTGAGTGTGTGTGTCGTGTGTATGCGTGTGTTGTGTGTGCAGTGTGCGTGATGGGTTTGTTGTGTGTGTGGTTGGTAGTGAGTGGGTGTGTGTGTGTGTGGTGTGTGTGTGTGTGTGTGTGTGTGTGTGTGTGTGTCGTGGTGGTGTGGTGTGTCGTGTATGTGTGTGTGTGTGTGTGTGTTTATCAGGCACTGGCTCACCACCGCCACAAAATAATTGAAGAGATGGTGTTCTCTGGTCAGTGGAACGCGCCCTATGAGAACTGTGGATTAAGGGACAGGTGCAGAGTAGTGTAGTGTGCTATCAGATCTGACACAGTTTTGTACATATCAGACTAAAAGGGTTTGAACGAAAAGGGGAGGGGGGAGTTATCAATCTGAGAAAAATACTATTTTAAGATTGGGAAGGGGGGTGGGGGGTTTAGATGTAATGTTTTCCCCAGCTTCACAGAGCAGCAGAAAGAGAGAGAAAAAAAACAATCACAAAATTGTTTTATGTAGAGCGATTACTTTTAAAATATATATGAAAGTCATTTTGCATGTGGTGTATATCGTGTTGATAGAAGCATTAATCATAAAGATAACTTTATAGGGGATTTTTTTTGCCAGATGTTGCGAAACGTACTACGCCGCTGAAAGTATTACAAGAGAAAAACAAATATCACGAAAACTCAATATTTTGAGAAGGCTTTCCTGGATCGTGCATGACAACTGTCCTTTTCAATATTCTCCAAGCGCTCTGAGGAAAACAAAAAATCAACATACGAATTAAAAAATCATTGATGTTTTCTTTCCATCACACATGACAGATTCTATCAGGTCCAGAGAGCTGCATGCAAAAAAAAAATCAACAACAAAAAATCAATATGAAGGAGTTTCTTTCCTCATCAGATATGACAGAATTTCATCAAGGCTTAAAGTGTTGTAGGATGGAAAATTAATCACAAAAATCGATATTTCAGGGAGGAGGGGAGGAGGAAGGGTGGGGGCAGCTGAGAGAGTCATGATGGGATTTGTTTGTATCTAAGAGCTTTGAGTTCAAATCTGCACCAAATGACCGTTCCTGGGAATTCTTTTCCCTGACGTTGACTTGATGCTGACTCTATTGCCTCGATAATCTGTTCAGCTGAGATATAACTGAGGTTCATATCCAGACGGTCGAAGCACCGCATTTCATCAACCCAGCCATCGTTTAGCTAGCATCGACCGTGGTTACCAACTGAGATGGGTGACCGTTTGCAACCTTGCTCAGTACGAGTTCCCTATCAGTAAGAGGATACTGGCCTCTTTAGGGTCGGAAGTTAGCACGCACGTGGGAGAGGAATTGATGCTGCCCCAAATATGCTCCCTAAGGAGCTGAGGTTTGACGCCTCCAAGTTAACACATTATGGGCCTTTTACTTATGCAAGTTACAGACGTCTTGTGATTCATCAAAGCCCTATCACATTTGTAAAGCTAGGCCAACCGGATCGTTGAGATGGCTGACATGAAACATACCAGTATGCTTTGCTCATCAGAAGAGGGATGGGCTCGTCAG
>CM060327.1:8241139-8243639 GCA_030674155.1 Stramonita haemastoma | reverse complement strand
AAGGCAATGAATGAATATCCATTTTTGCTAACGGTGTGTGTTGATTTCATTTACGAGAAATTTATCGTCTTTCTGATATTCGCAACCCCCTCCCTCACTCTCTCTCTCTTTTTCAAAGACAAACACACACATAAAGACATACGTGTACACGCACGCACGCACGCACACACACATACTATTATGGCGTGCACGCGCACACACATACACACACACACTCACACACACACACACTCACACACACATACACACACACGCGCGCGCGCGCGCATGCACGCACACACGCACATACAGAAACACATTAACTCTTAAAGCGCTTACATGCAGTTACAAAAAAAATATAAAAATCATAAGAAACTATCGACAAAACATGATAAAGTATTTGGAAACAAAATATATCTATTATGAAAATCCTTGGCGTTTTGCAAAATAATTTTTGGAGTAATACCTTTCAGGTTTTTTGGTGTTTTTTTTCGGGTTTTCTTTTTTTTTTTTTTTTAGGCCAGAGCTCCAAGGTTCACTAATGGAAAGATCATAATGATGATGATGATATATGGAATTTATATAGCGCTGAATCTTGTAGAACACACAAATCAAAGCGCTTGATGGAAAGATGTTTGTTTATGCGACCGTTTTTATCCACCATTAACGTAGCTGCATTCCGACTTCGGAAAGCATGTCTAAACACCTCACTAGCGTGCACACGCATTTACAAAAAATGTCTTCTGTTCCTACCAGCACGTAATGGCCTACTCTTTCGAAAGGCGGAACGGGTTTTAACTCTGTGGTCGGCGGGACTATAACAACAAGACTGGATTGTGGAACTTGTGTGCAAGACGTTCTGCGCGTGTTTGCAGCGGGACCTCGGTTTATGGTTTCCTCCGAAAGAGTGTCAGGGGATTGGAGGTGGTACTGATGTCTCCTCCAAGCACATCATCCCCTTGAAGTGGTGCTTCGGTAGTGGCTTGAACTGGAATCTTCAGATTACGAGCGCAACACACTAACCGCTTGGCTATCCTGCCCCTCATATTTGAATATAAAACCAAATTGAGAAACAAGACAGCTTTTTTCTCTCCTTGCAAGACTTAACAAGCCACTTCACATTCACAAAATATCCTCTTCAACGAAAACTGCCTTTTTACAACCTGGTGAAACATTGGTTCACAGACGAAGACAAGTAAAAAAAAAAACTTTGAAAGGTCACACACAATGGGAGAGCAGGGTATAAGAATAAAGCATTAATCTTGTATTTCTAACATGCCCTAAGCAGGAATGCCGCTACATTAATGGCGTGCAAAAACGATCGCAAACGTACATAGTAATGGTTGACCTCAGAGCTGCGGCCAAGGAACAAAAAAGAAATACTTGAAGAAAGAAAATGAAAATATAAAAAAAGAAACACACCAGAAAAATTTATTGGTTTTTTTTTTTGCACTTCTCTCGTTTTATTATTTTTTTTCACTTCTTTTTTTTTGTTTGTTCTTTATTTCTCTTGGACACGTATATTGGAGCCTTAAAGATAAAAGGTAAAGGTGTTACCATAACCAAAAAAGATAAAAGGTAAATGTGTTTCCATAACCAACAAGATAAAAGGTAAAGGTGTTACCATAACTAACAAGATAAAAGGTAAATGTGTTTCCATAACTGCACGTAGGACCCGGTTTATAGTCTCATCCAAAGGATGACTGGGAGAGTTGAGTTGGCACTGATGCTAACTCCATTTTGCTAACTCCATGATGCTAATCCCATTGAACAGTTGCCACGGTGGTGGATCGAACCCGGCCCCTTCAGATTACAAGTGCAACACTCTGACCACTAGGCTATCCCGGGACCGCTTTCGATCTTCATTCATTGAGAACAGAACATATCAAATCAACTGGGACAGGAATGAGCTCCAGTGCATTCAACAGCTCCACGATACTCTGCCTGACAACTTTAGCGCACAGCCCCAACGATCCCACAAAGAATAAAGAGAAAAGGTCAGGGCTAGTCAAGTCATACCAGGTTTCTTGTCACAGCATGGACACTAAATATAACAATCACGTCTCTCTCCTCGTCTTTATAACATCAAACTTTTAACACACAACTTTTCATATTTCTGGCCTCTTCACGCGCGTCGACAAGCTAGGCTATCATAACTGTGCAAGTTTACCACGCACACACAAAAAAGGGGGGGCGTTGAAAGAGACAAATCACGCTTGTAGGGAGGAGGGCTACCACCCGTCACCCCAATTACAGCACCATCTTCTTGCCAACAGTGGGGGCCTCTAAAACCTAGCGGGTAGACGTCTCGATCTGTTAACGAGGCAATTTCCGAAGTGAACAGGCGTTAGGGTCTGTTTTTACAACTGCTGCTAGCAGAGAACGAAGTTATATAGAAAGCAGTATCTTTGACAGAGGGCTGTAAAATAACAAGGTGATAACGATAAGGCATTCACTGGTTTACTGTCACTGTGGGAGAGAGTGGTAGGGTTATTGATTTTTGTCAAAAAGTACTTTATTC
>CM060327.1:8218639-8231139 GCA_030674155.1 Stramonita haemastoma | reverse complement strand
AGTACAAGGTATTTGAAACAGTACAGATTTTAACGCCAACTTTGTCATTCTATCCGTTCCTGCAGCCTGCATGCCGGCCCCACACAGCACTGACCAGAGGACAGGACAGCAGACTGTGTGTTGACCAGTACAGCCACTGCATCACTGGCCCCACACAGCACTGACCAGAGGACAGCAGGACAGCAGACTGTGTGGTGACCAGTACAGCCACTCCATGACTGGCCACCTCACCCTCCCCCATCCGATAGGACCTTCAGATAACAGCCCTAACCTCTAACACCCTGCTCCCCCCACTTCTCTCTGTCTGCGTATTTTATCGTAAGCACCAACAAGATCTGGAGTGTGCGCATGCGTGGGCATAACTAACAGCTGTGCTTCAAGATGGTGGGCAAATATGGATTGCCTGATGGGCATGCGCAGTTGTGCTTGTTTGAATCTCGACAGGTGACTAGCTAGGTGATTAGCCCTGATGGCTAATGGGGGTTTATCAAATACCTGGGAAGTGAGGTGGAAGGGAATGCCCTCAGCGGGTGAATGCTTTGCTGTAATCGTGACATGTTTTGTTTCGGACTGTGTTGTAACCATAGTTGTGGTTACAACACTGTTGGCTATGTTGTAACTCTCTGCGGTAATCGATGATAAGCGGTTCTCTGGGGAATAGCTTTCCACTGCTTCTGTTTGTCTTTCTGCTTCAGACCAATGTGTCAAAACTGATTTGGCTGACTTCTCCCTTTTAACTACTTGAGTCCATGCGGCATTTACTAAGCTTCTCGGGCACTGTATCGTGGGCAAGTTGAACACAGGCAGAGCACATGTCTCTGCAGACAGAAGGCTGCATGCTAGGTATTTTTGTGTCATCTACCTAACCTGCAATACGTGGCACTTCTGTGCGAAAAGTGGATGCGGTATTACGTGTGTGTGTGTGTGTGTGTGTGTGTGTGTGTGTGTGTGTGTGTGTGTGGTGGTGGTATGTGTGGTGTGTGTGTGTGTGTGTGTGTGTGTGTGTGATGTTCTGCGTGCGACCGCACACAGTATCTATCTCACTTTAAAATCTCTTCTGAAGAACGAAACCAAAGAAAGACATGTAGAAAAGTCGTGTTGGCTACATATTAGTGAGATGAATTTCGTAGCTCGCAGGAGATAGCCTAATGGTCAGAGCATTGCTCTCACCATCTGATACCCTGAACATGTATACACGTTAAATCCCGTCTGCCATTAGCAAAAGTAATTACTGCCGTGAGAACAGATGACAAAATCATATTTAGAAATAAAACCACACAAACACAATAGTGCTATGTTTTAAGCATCACCCCAAAGTCAGATTGAAGCTGCCTTAACGATGGGCAAAAACGGTCGCATACATAAAAATCTTACCATTTAGTGAACCTGGGAGCTCTAGCCAAAGAACATAAAAAAAAAGAAAAAATCCACTTTCAATGGTTAGACAATAGAAAAATAACTCTCCCCAGTGGTCCGTCTTTAAGAGGGGGACACTACCGCCTGACTGACACCGCCCTGATAAACAACACATCCACGCCAGCCAACAGCCCAGCCCAAATTTATCTTTCTTTTGACGCGTCTGGAAAGTGAAGTCCATTTGGTAAAAAGTAGCCCCCAGTAAAGTGGTGGAGTTATGGGGACAGCGCTGTACTCCCCCAGTGAAGGCTTCACGGCAGCTCCAGTTTAACAGCTGGCCCATTTTTTGAGGCATACAGCCCCCCTGGGAGCCTCTGCTGTGGCTGGGCTTGTTGCAGTCATCAATACCTGGCTAGGTAGAGTCTGGCAACCCATGTCATTAACGGAAAAGGCTGGGGGATCGGTTCTGCTGACTCTGTATTCGGTTCCCGAGACAAGATTTCAGAGTTGTGTCATGTATTGAAAGAACATCCCTGGTAAACTTACTCCTCCAATAACACAATTTCACCTGATTTATTTAATTTTGTGCATTGTTGTCAAGGAAGAAATCCAGTTTTGCTACCAAAATTTTATTTTGATAATCTAAAACCTATTACTGACAACTATCATAGAACAAATCTGTTTTTCAAGGAAGTGTTTAAATGAACACGTCAACATTGATGCCAAGATATCTCGATAAAGCGTAATAGACACCTGTCATATTGTAAACAAAATTAGCAATGATTTTTTTTGTTGGTCCATGTAATTCTGTTGTCTTTTGAAGCAATTTATGATTTATATGAACATAATGAAGAAAGTTTATTTTTCATGATAAACTTTTTTAAGTCATAAAAGGACCATGATCTTGATTCTTATGAATACGTAAGTTAAGGGTCAGCTGGGAAATGCACAACTCTTCCACCCCCGTACAGCAAATAATGAAACACTTGACTCGTGACACACCAGCTTTCATGGAGAGGCATAGACACCTCCACGTTCAGCTTCATGCAAACCCCCCCTCAACAACAGCAACTACCCCAGTGACTCCTCAAGGAGTTAAGACAGAAGTCAGGTCAAGGAAACTTTTGGTAACAACTTTCAAATAAATCTCCCCGGGGGGAGCAAAACCTCGGCAGGTAGGGTGGCAAAAACTGAGACCAGCACCGTGGCTGCTATATGGGTGTTCTCCTGTTTCCACCTTCCCTTCCTAATACCTGCCCCATTATTGTTTCCTGCCCCTCCTCCCCCACTGATCCCCGCCATGAGCAGCATGTTGCACGTGAGAAGGATGGCGCTGTCACGTGCTTGGCTGCCATTTTCATTGTGTGACCAGCGCCACCTGCCGTGACAACGTCACTTCCGTCAGGTCGGGCAAAATGGCGACCTGGGGGCATGGTAGGTGGTCCCGTGATGAGAAATTGATTATTGGGGGTGGGGGAGGTGTGTGGTGTGTGTGTTTTGTGTGTGTGTGTGTGTGTGTGTGTGTGGTGTGTGTGTGTGTGTGTGTGTGTGTGTTGTACATTTTTTGTTAAGTATTGGTGTAGTTTACAAAGTATGTTCTTCTCCCTCTCCACATTGTAACTCTAGCTTATATTCCTCAGTCAGTTTTTTCCAATTTACCATTCTTCCTGTACTTCAGTTCTTGTCTTTTCTATGCTGCGTTGCTGTCTCTCCCCTCTTATTTTTTCTTGTACCCTCTCCAAGTTTACCGTCCTTTCTGTGAGGCAGAATGACATTCAATGTAAGAATGTCTTTGTCCACAATTTGTGAGACAGACAACTGATTTTTCAGGGAAACAACAGATTTCAGAAAAAATCATTTCAGTTCTCATGTAAGCAATTGAATGCACAATTTTAGTTGATATAACACACAATACACACACATATACAACACGCACGCAAGAACGCACACTTTAGCCTCTCCATTTCAACACACACACCACAGACCACCACCAACACCCCTTCTTGCATAACATACTTACTCACACACACAGCACAGACGCACACACACAACACACTCACGCATAACACACACGCACGCGCACACACACTACACACACACACACCACACACACACACACACACACACACACACACACACACAACACACACACACACACACACACACACACACACACACAGTCAAAGCCATCCCAAATTTCATCTCAGCCAGCTAAATCGAAAGGCCAAAAATGATCTGACAGCAAAGGCCCGTTCAAATGCCAATATCCTAAGGGACATGCACAAAAATGGCACATATAAAAAGGCCAATATAATTTCGGACGTATAGACTATGACATTCTTTTTTAGGAGGAACATAATTTGATATGTGAAAAATATATAACAGATAAAAAAAAAAGTCAAACATCATTTTGTATGTTGAAAAAGCTATCAACAGATAAAAAAAGCCCAAAGTGAATTTCAACGTGAAAAACCTTATCCTTATTTTTAAAACGCCCATATAATTTAGGCCATGGAAAACTGTATTACGGAAATAAGAAAAAGCCCAAATAGTTTCGACAAGAAAAAACATATACCGTAGGTGTAAAAAAAATGTATCTGAAAAACTATAGCCTATCACAGATTAAAAAGGAAAAAAAGCCAAAACAATTTTGGAAACTACAAGCTATTCCACAGAGAGAAAAAAAACAAAGATTTCCACAGAGTTTATGAGTGAAGCAAAAGCAAACACTAAAGAGTAAAAAAACAAAACCCCACAGCAAGAAATTGAAATTACGTGAGCAGCAAGAATAGTGGCCTTTTTCCGGGACTGGGGAAAAAGAGTTTGGTAATGACATGGACGCTGTATACTGCACCAGAGAAAACAAAGAAAGAAAGAAAGGAAGGAAGAGAAGGAAAAAAAAAAGAAAGGAAGAAAGAAGAAGAAAGAAAGAAAGAAAGAAAGAAGAATAAGGGTGGATGAGAAAAAGAAAGAAAGAAGAGAGAGAGAGAGAGAGAGAGAGAGAGAGAGAGAGAGAGAGAGAGAGAGAGAGAGAGGAGAGAGAGAAGACAGACAGAAGACAGACAGACAGACAGACAGACAGACAGACAGACAGACAGACAGACAACAGAGACACAGAGTGAAGATCAAATCCAAAAGAGCACCACACTGTCAAATTTATACCTGAAAGTGGACTCACTGACACACAAGCTCAGTAAAAATATATTTTGACAATTTTTATGTAAACTTTGTTTCTCATGTGTTTTTGCATGCCTATATTACTGGATAATGCATGTGCACGCGCCACACACACAACACACAGATACACACAGACACACACAACACACACACAGGGATGCTCAATTTCATTTCAGCCATACTAGATTGATATCTGGCAGCACAGGCACTTTTACACGTCAATCAATATCCAAAAGGAGATTGAAAAGAAAACCCAACATAAACAAAAAACAACTATACCATTACTGATAAAAAAAGAGACAAACTGATTCTGGACCTGAAAAACTATCAGAGAGAGAGAGAGAGAGAGAGAGAGAGAGAGAGAGGAGAGAGAGAGAGAGAGAGAGAGAGAGAGGAGAGAGAGAGAGAGAGAGAGAGAGAGATGAGAGGAGAGAGAGATTTGATTGATTTGATTTGATTTATTCTTTTATATCGAGGATAATGGAATAAGCACTCGTGTGCTTTTTTACATCCAGTCCCCGTGTGTATGCAGTTTTGAAAATGTCATCTGTTCCCACCGGCACACGATGGCCTACTCTTACGAAAAGCGGAACAGGATTTAACGTGTGTGTGTGTGTGTGTGTGTGTGTGTGTGTGTGTGTGTGTGTGTGTGTGTGTGTGTGTGTGTGTGTGTGGAGAGAGACAGAGAGCAGAGAGCAGAGAGCAGAGAGACAGAGAGACAGAGCAGAGACAGAGAGACAAAGAGACAGAGAGACAGAGGAAAGAGACAGAGAGACAAAGAGACAGAGACAGAGAGACAGAGACAGAGAGACAGAGAGACAAGAGACAGAGAGACAAAGAGACAAGAGAAGAGACAAGAGAGAGAGACAGAGAAGAAAAACACCAAGATAATGTCGTCATCCTTTTAGGGCGAAGGCGAAAGCAAACAGGATAATTATAAGAGAAAACAATCGCTGTGGTAAGAAATTGGGATTATATGAACAGCAAGAATGAGGCTGTGTTTTTATAGGGGGAGCTGGGAAAAGGCTTGGTAATGACATAGACATTGTACACCTCTTTTTCTTCTTTCTTTTTTTTTTGTTCCTCCGGTAAAACTGCAAGGTTTAGAAATGTTGAGATTTTGCCTTAAAGAATGTTTTTTTCTCACTTTTAAGGTAGTCACACTCGAACCCCTGGGAATAAACTTCCTTCAAAGAACAAAGAGAAGAAGAAGAAAGAAAAGGAATTCATAATTCAAAGAAAGATTCAACATCAAAAAGATAGAAGATAGAAAAGAAAGGGGAAAATGATGAAGGAACTAAGACAGAAAAGAATAACGAAAAATTGACTGAAGAAAACAACAACAACAACAACAACAACAACAAAAACCGAAATGAAGAAAGAAAGCAAGCCTGAAGGAAGCAACGGAAAAAAAGATAGAACAAGATTAGATACAGAAAGAAAGAGATAAAGAAAGACTGACAGATGAAAGAAAGACGGGATCAACTCCTTCAACTCCAAAGTATTTCAGCTCTGAAAGTACAGTATGAAAAATAAAATCCCATAAAAAGTCACACACTGATAGAATTTTTTAACTGGGCCTGAAAAGGTGATGTTCACACACATACATACTAGGACAAAATCATATTTTCTTTTCTTACAAATCCAGTTAGCTGCCTTGTCTCTGCCTAGATATTTTTTATCTGTCTCTAGGACTTGAGTGTGTGTGTGTGTGTGTGTGTGTGTGTGTGTGTGTGTGTGTGTGTGTGTGTTGTGTGTGTGTGTGTGTGTGTTGTGTGTGCGCGTGCGCGCGGTATGTGTATATGCCTGAGTGCACAGTTACATGTGCATACACACACGCACGCACGCACAAACGCACACACACACACTAACACACACCACACAAACACCACAAAGTAATGCCAAATTTCCTTTCATCCATGCTAAAAAGAAAGCCAAAAGTAATCTGAGAGCAAAAGCACCTTCAAACACCAATATCCACAGGGAATTGAACAAAAAAAAACCCATACTATTACTGATAAAAAAAAAACTAGAAATAATTCTGACCTGAAAAACTATCTGAGAGAGAAAAGAAGAAAACACCAAGATAATGTCGTCATCCTTTTATGGGCGAAGCGAAAGCAAACAGAGAGAGATAGAAGAGAAAACAATCGCTGTGGTAAGAAATTGGGATTATGTGACCAGCAAGAATGGGGTATCTTTTTATAGGGGAACGGGAAAAGTTTGGTAATAACACAGACATTTTATACACTTTGGGCACTGAGAAAAAGAACAGAGAAAAAGAATGATGTTTCATTGCATTTTGGGCTGGTTGTCTGAGAAAAAAAAACTAGCTCTGTGTGTGTATACACTCACTCACATATACATTGCAATGTTTGGCACAATAAGATAGACAAAAAAGACAGACAGTCACACACGCACACACACACACATGTAAAAAATACATCACATAACTGCTCATTCCATTATCTTTGAAATAAAAGAATAAAACACACACACGCACACACACACACACAAAACACATAAAACACACACACACATACACACACACACCATACTGCACCACACCACAACTTGCACTCATTCTACAGTAATGTAAAAAGTTATTTGGCTAAGAAGAAGAAAAAGAAGACAAAAATGTAAATGGCAAAAACAAAAATTCAGACAATATCTTAAAGGTCTAATACCCACAGAGACAGAGCCACAAGCCCCCTGGAGAAAAGAAGGGGGATAACTTCGTTAGTCTTTGTGAAGCAAACTGATGCAACATGGACAAGGGAGGAAACAAAAGCCAGGGCAGGAAATTGAAATGGCGTGACCAGCGCCAATGGAGGACCGCTAGGGAAACTTCTGAGACAGCTTTGATAATGACACAGATTTTTTTCTTTGCTGTATAAAGATACAGAAAGGAAGAATAAAACATAAAAGTAAAGAAGGGGAAAGAAGAAAAAGGGGTAAGGAAAGAAAGTAGATAGAGAGGAGAGAGCTGAAAACAGGAAAATGAAAGAAAAAGAGAAACAAAGGCAAAGCAATAACCCTGTGTCTCTTTGTTCAAGTTCTCGTCATGTGTTTTCAGACTATTAAAGCTTTCACTCATACACTGAGTAGACTACGTCACAAATATCTACATTCCACGAAACTCTATCATACCAGATTATTTTTTAAAAAAATGACGTTTTAAATAACCAAAGGTATAGTCACTAAACAGACTCCATAAACTATACTGATCTGCCAATAATTTTTTGATCAGGTTGATTCACAAGGAATGAGAACAGACTGCATTGTTGGATTATTATGACAAAACATGCTGATTACGTGGAACACCTCCTGGCTGTGGTAAGTAGAAAGCTAACTAAAAATGATGAATGGCACTCTTTTCAAATATTTTCTGGAGAAAAGAAGGGGGATAACTTCGTTAGTCTCTGTGAAGCAAACTGATGCAAACATGGACAAGGGAGGAAACAAAAGCCAGGGCAGGAAATTGAAATCGCGTGACCAGCGCCAATGGAGGACCGCTAGGGAAACTTCTGAGACAGCTTTGATAATGACACAGATTTTTTATGTATAAAAATAGAGAAAGGAAGAATAAGCAAAAATGAAACAAAGAAAGATTAAAAGACAAAAAGAACAAAAAGGGAAAAGTACATGTAGTAAATAGTGGGAAAGGTTAAGAAAAGGAAAATTGGAGGAATAAAGTAGAAAAGAATATGTACTTTGTGCTCAAGTTCTGGTAAATTGTTCAGGCTAAAAAAGCTTTCTACTAGCAAACAAAATAGCTACACTCATAATTATCTACATTAACTGAAGTTCTATCATGCTGGAATAACCTTTATGACTTTGATAAGTAAAGTTATTAAATACAGCTCATAAACTACAACTAAGTAAACATTTTTTATGAACTATAGTACTGAACACATGATTTTCCCCCTTCAAGATGATTAAAAAAGAACCAGAAGAGGCTCGATTATTGGATCATTATAACTCAACATGCTGAGATTCCTTTTGGCCATGCTAAGTAAAGGGCCTAGAACTGATAGAGACTGCTCTTTTCATAATATAATAATAATAATAATAATAATAATAATAATAATAATCAACAATAATAATAAATAAAATTTATACAGCGCTATATCTTTTAAAGCCTAATACCCACAGAGACAGAACCACAATCCCCTTGGAGAAAAGAAGGGGGGATAACTTCGTTAGTCTTTGTGAAGCAAACTGATGCAAACATGGACAAGGGAGGAAACAAAAGCCAGGGCAGGAAATTGAAATCGCGTGACAGCGCCAATGGAGGACCGCTAGGGAAACTTCTGAGACAGCTTTGATGATGACCAAGATTTTTTTTCTGACAGAGGTTTTTTTTGTTGTTGTGTGAGAAGAGAGAGAGAGAGAGAGAGAGAGAGAGAGAGAGAGAGAGAGAGAGAGAGAGAGAGAGAGAAGAGAGAGAGAGAGAAGAGAAGACAGACAGACAGACAGACAGACAGACAGACAGACAGAAGACAGACAGACAGACAGACAGACGACAAGATTTTTTTTCTGACAGAGGTTTTTGTTGTTGTTGTTGTGTGTGTGAGAGAGAGAGAGAGAGAGAGAGAGAGAGAGAGAGAGAGAGAGAGAGGGAGAGAGAGAGAGAGAGAGAGAGAGAGAGAGAGAGAGGAGAGAGAGAGAGAGAGACAGACAGACAGACAGACAGACAGACAGACAGACAGACAGACAGACAGACAGACAGACAGACAGACAAGATTTTTTTTCTGACAGAGGTTTTTTTGTTGTTGTGAGAGAGAGAGAGAGAGAGAGAGAGAGAGAGAGAAGAGAGAGAGAGAGAGGAGAGAGAGAGAGAGAGAGACAGAGACAGAGACAGAGACAGAGACAGAGAGACAGACAGACAGACAGACAGACAGACAGGCAGGCAGGCAGGCAGGCAGACAGGCAGGCAGACAGACAGACAGACAGAGACAGCGACAGAGAGAAAGACAGACACAGACAGAGGGAGACAGTCAGAGACAGACAGAAAGACAAAGACTGAGAAAGACAGACAGATAGAATACATCAAGAAATACACGAAAAAGGATAAGAAAAAAAACCAAATAAATAAATAAATACGCGAAAGAATAAAGTCATGTGGAATGACAAGAACATCGCCATCAGCTTCAAGATCAAGCTGATGCGTTCCCTGGTCATATCCATGTTTTTGTATGCATGTGAAACGCTGACCATAACAGCACGAAATTGATGCACTAGAAAGCAAAGCAGAAGCGGTTATATGATCTTTCAAAGCAGATTTTCTGATGGATAGACTCTATTTCCTAACACCTCTGCAAACAATGTAGAATATATTGCTTACAAAATCTAGATTTGTTGATTGGCAGGTTTCCTTCTTTCAAGGTAGAATCGTTCTAAATTCAGAATGGAGCAGGACCATAAAATAACAGACCGCATGTGTAAAAATCTGAAATCCACGCATGATGTGAATATGGGCTGACACACTGGTACAATGTTATCCAGTTCCATTGTCTTGTTTACAAAGCTGTCACATCCCCCCTCCACAGCACACACACACACACACAACACACACACACACACACACACACACACACACACACACACACACACACACACACACACACAACACACACATCACACACTCACTCACTCACTCACTCACTCACTCACTCACTCACGTCACTCACTCAATTATATCCCCCTTCGCAAGTCAAAAATCCAACAATAAAAAAAGAAACCTAACAACTTCGAACATTCGGAACCCCAGTCCTCAAAATCTACCAGTAAATACGGACGGTTTAAAGAACACAGTACAAAGAACTGACTGAAGATAACTCCTGGTGGCAAGACAGTCTAAAGAACACACAGGCAAACAGCTAACTGAAAATAATGCCTGGTGACACACTCGAGCATCTCTCCCACAAAGACGACATGACAAAACTCCTGCAGGAAAAAGAGCCCAAGTGCCATTAACTCTTCATCACCATGTCCAACAAACTCAACACCAAAGACCAAAAACCAAGGGAGGAAATTGAGGTTGCGTGATCTCCAACGAATGATGGCCCACCCACTCGGAAACTTGCAGGGTGAAAAACTATATTTCAGAACTACAAACATTCTGCCTGGCATTATCGCGTGTATTATGTTTTTAAAGCGTTTCATCTTCCTTCTAAAGTTGGATGTTACAGGGTATTTACCTTAGGATTCAAGCGGGCCAGTCACAAAACATGTCTTTAGCAGAAGAAGATAAGAGTCGGATCAAAAGTTTTGGTTTAACTGCTTCCTAAACTCCTTCAGAAGTCGTTGAGGGAACTGCACAAATATTTTTTAGGAAGTGTGTCATGGGCAAGTTGAATATGGCGGAGCCCATCGCTCTCCAGACAGCAGGGTGCATGCTGGGCGTGATGACATCATTCATCTTACCGGTCATAGCTGGCCTGTTTTTGTACAAAATACCTGATGGGGTGATAACATGTACGAGAGATACTCTGAATGGTTAGACAAAGGACCTATTTTATAGTCTCATCCACTTCTCCGTTTGACATTTGAACACTATCTCCAACCTGTCCAATACGCACACCAAAACGCTTAGGACAGGCCATGAGGGCCAATATCTGGCCTACTGACCTGCCGATGAGGGACAAGCTTTGTGGAACCTGAGGGAGGGCCTTCAGCGTAATGACAGCATTTGTCAGGCATCAGGAGTGCTGTCTGAAGTCAATGAAGAAGAAGAAGAAGAAGAAGAAGAAGAAGAAGAAGAAGAAGAAGAAGAAGAAGAAGAAGAAGAGAGAAGGGAAGAAGGAAGAAGAAGTCTCATCCAAAGAACCTTGTGGAGCAGAGTCAGTACCGAATTCAATACTACAGAATAAAAATCCTAAAACTGAAACGGCAGCGGACACTCGAACCTGTGCCCTCAGTAACGGTTAGATCACGAGTAGGTCGGTCGCTCTAACCACTACGCTATTCTGTCTACCCCCATCCTATCACTCCTTCCACAAGGGGCCACGCTGCGCAGTATTTTTGTTTATGGCAGAATAAACATTTGAAATAGCCCTGTTATTACACACACTGTTTTTTTATGCCTCTTCTTGTGTTCTTGTAAAAATGTTCCTTTCGTCGTTGTACTTGTTTTTGGAACATTACTGCGTGATACTGAGGAGAGGGAGGGAGGGAGGGAGGGAGAGAGGGAGGGAGGGGGGAGAAGAGAGAGAGAGAGAGGAGGAGAGAGAGAGAGAGAGAGAGAGAGAGAGAGAGAGAGAGAGAGAGAGAGAGAGAGAGAGACAGAGAGACAGAGAGACAGAGAGAGAGAGAGAGAGACAGACAGACAGACAGACAGACAGACAGACAGACAGAGAGGCAGACACACAGACAGAGACAGACAGACAGAGACAGAGAAAGAGAGACAGAGACAGATGCTTAAAGATAACAACTCCTGTTTTCTGCCTCCATCTTCCACACCAGTCCACTTTTTTGTTCTCCTCTCCCTCTCTGTCTCTCTTTCCATAAACACACAAGAGAGAAACAATACAAAATCAACAATTCGTGTACATAAAAAAAAAACAGAACAAAGAGAAAACGACATTAATAACAACAATACCCACAGCAGCAACAACAGAACAACGATGACCACAGCAACAACGACAGCAACAAACAAGAACACAACAAGAATAACAAAAGCACAGAAAATCTTTGTAATCCATCAGCGATTCTGTGCTTCAGGCCAAGGCGGGATGGTTCTGTCACAGTAAGCCTGACAAAGGATTTTCCCACTGTAGCGCAGTCAGCAGCAGTGTTACAGCAACACTCTGAGACACAGTGCAGGCAGCAGCAGTGTTACAGCAACACTCTGAGACACAGTGCAGTCAGCAGCAGTGTTACAGCACACTCTGAGACACAGTGGCAGGCAGAAACGTGACACAAGAGACCTTTCAACCCCGCGGCTGGAGGACTTTCGCTGCTTG
>CM060327.1:8206139-8211139 GCA_030674155.1 Stramonita haemastoma | reverse complement strand
GAGAGTTGGTGAGAGTGCTAGTCTTTTTTTTTTTGACGACGGAGTAAATTACGGTTCCGTGTGTACTGCAGATTGCATAAAGCTGAGGGTGAAGAACTGCATGAGTAGATAAGTGAATGAAGAGAGAGAGAGAGAGAGAGAGAGAGAGAGAGAGAGAGAGAGAGAGAGAGAGAGAGAGAGAGAGAGAGAGAGAGAGAGAGAGAGAGAGAGAAGACAGACATAACAGGTAATACAGACAGACAGAGACAGAATGACACAGACTTGGCGACAGAGAGACACTGAGTGTCAAAGAGAGAGATAGAGAAACAGCCCGCCATCTCGACAGTCCAACAGAGACAATTAGAAACACGTGTCACTACAGTCCTACTACAATATACACACGTCACTAACCGAAAAAGACAGACAATTTAAAACACATATCATTTTAGTTCTGCTACAATCTACACAAACCACTAACCGAAAAACAGAGACAATTAGAAACACGTATCATTACTGTCCCATTACAATATCTCTACACACATCACTAACCGAAAAACCTCACGACAAACAAAGAAACAAGATACGACAAAATGATGGTGTCATTAAACTCCCATTACCGCAAGCAAAAAACAACAACCAAACAAACCAAAAACAATAAATGAACAACCAGACAAAAACTAAAATACCCCAAACAAAACACACACAGACACAGACACAGACACAGACACACACTCTCTCTCTCTCTCTCTCTCTCTTCTCTCTCTCTCTCTCTCTCTCTCTCTCTCTCCTCTCTCTCTCTCTCTCTCTCTCTCAAAAGAACAAAAAAAAAACCCACAAAGACATTACAAAAAAACCCTCAAGAAAACCAATCACAAACGTATTCTGGAAGCACATAAAACACACACACACACACACACACACACACACACA
This sequence comes from Stramonita haemastoma, assembly GCA_030674155.1. Taxonomy (NCBI): domain Eukaryota; kingdom Metazoa; phylum Mollusca; class Gastropoda; order Neogastropoda; family Muricidae; genus Stramonita; species Stramonita haemastoma. The sequence goes on along the minus strand of CM060327.1, from coordinate 8,210,230 downwards.
CACACACACACACACACACACACACACACACACACACAGGGAATCAAGAAGCGATATGAGAGCCGAAAAAGGAAATGGGCAAGGTGTGAGCAAAACGAGCGCTGCTCCGTTAGGGGCGCTGGCAGCCATTGGCTAATGGGCCGCTGCTCCCTCTACCGGAAAGAATGAAGGAAATTATCTCCCCTGCACACGGTCGTTACACGCTATCGATCCCAGTCGCGTTCGCAGGCTCCCCGAAAAAATGGAGGATTCTTATCGACACAAGAAACGTGTGGTTTGCACCGTATCAAAAAAACTCGTTCCAGGATGTTGTGAAAGTTATTGACTGGTGAGCTAATGTGGAAGGAAGCTGACAGGGTCTTGTGATGGATGTTTGCCTAGCAGGATTGCCAGCTGATCCGAGTTTCATTTGTACACACGGCACGTAAGGGGAGGAGGGAGGGAGTGTGTGTGTGTGTGTGTGTGTGTGGGGGGGGGGGGGGTTAGTGTGTGTGTGTGGTGTGTGGTGTGTGTGTGTGTGTGTGCGCGCGTGTGTGTGATGTGTGTGTGTGCGTGTGTCTGTGTGTGTGTGTGGAGATAGGCAGAGAGAGAGAGAGAGAGAGAGAGAGAGAGAGAGAGAGAGGGACAGAGAAGAGAGAGAGAGAGAGAGAGAGAGAGAGGGACAGAGAAAGAGAGAGACAGAGAGAGAGAACCAAAAAGCAAAAAACAAAACAACAAAGACAAAAAATAAAACAAAAAAAACTCTTACCCTCCCCCCCTTCCTTAGAAATGACGACACCACCAAAATAACCCCCAATTGTTTTCTTCAAGCACGAGTTAAGCTGGTTTCTACTGTGAGGGAGAACGCAAAACCAAAACAAAGGACAGAGACGCCCTACTGGCTTCTTCTCCCAGACTTGGTGCCCGGTGGGAACGGCCTGTGTTTGACAGCACTGAAAGGAAACAATTTGCCCCGTGTCCGAGACTAGGTACACACACAGTGCTGACTTTAGGCCGCACTCCAACTATAGCTTTTCGGTCCATTTTCTTCCTATTTTCATCACCATTATTACGTTCAAGCAAACTTCGCAGCTCCTTGAAAGCATTCGGCAAAACTGGAAAGTGGTGTCAGTAAAAGAACTATCCCCTGGATTTTGCACATCGTGATACTTTTAGGTGATTTTGTCAGGAATACCATGTTTCTAAGAAATGAACCATCAAAAATGTTCATTACGAATACACACACATACACACACATATACACTCACACACACACACAACGCACACACACACACACACACACACACACACACACACACACACACACACACACACACACACACACACACTCAAAACAACACACTCACACACACAGATAATTCACTTCCATTTTCCCATCCAGCCTGTCTGTTATTGTGGTAAGTGTCTTTCCTTCAGACAGTGGCCATCAGGGAATAGCACTTGCCGTGTTCCCCAGTGTCTGTGATGTAAAAGTACATTGGGCATTGGGGAAGACAGACAGACCGCTTTGTTAGGATAACATCGGCATTGGCAAGGTTGGTCTAGGCAGGAATGCTTTGTTTTGGCAAAAACCATCAACCACGGGGATGGATTCTGTCAGAGATAGATGTCAATAACAAGCAGATACAGAAAGAAAACACACACACATACACACACAAACACACACATACACACACACCATCATTCACAGATTGAGGATGGGCTTGCGAGCATCATGGCAACCTCATGATCACAAAGGCCAATGATTTACAGATGTTTTCTATCCATACAGTTAGCAGCCGCAGTATATTTGTCAGAGGGAAATTTAAGATGTTCTTCTCTAGGAGAGTGAAACACCACTGCAAAGCACCCCTCACTTTTTTCTTATTTCTTGTCTCTATGTAGATGTTTTTGGCTCTGAGATTTGCGAGTGACAACGGTTTCTTACCGTCAGCTTTTGACGCGCTTTAAAAATGAATGATGTACATAGGATCTTAATTCATTTTTTCACCAGAAAGACTAGTACCCATACAATCACTTAAGATATAGATAAAACTGGTTTTAAATGAAGTTTTAAGCATAAAATACTTGCTTCGTGGATGGACGTATAGCATGTGCGCCAGTATTTCGAGCCACAAGGTTTTCAGGATTTTCTTTCTTAAAATAATGATTTTTTTTACCCAAGTCTATGGCTCCCCCTTCTAGCAAAGGGGATAAGAACACTGCCATTAAAATGTCTTCAGTAACAATTTACAACTAGTACAGAAACGAATTTCTTTTTCATGAGAGGATAAACTCTCTCCCACTGCCTGATCACACGGCTTTCTGTTTGACACAAACGTGGGTTGTAGGCTATCATAAAACAGTTAATAGAAAAATGCGTATTCGTTTGGTGTAAGTAAAGAATATCAAATAACTAAAAAAAAAATAGCAGAAACTGTACTACCAAACTTTTGATCAAAACTTGTTAATACATCAACGACGCCAAGAAGAACTCCTTGGCTACACCACAACACTTCTGGTCAGATCCTCGGCGACTTATTTCCCTTTCTTCCACAGAGCCGAAGTGAAAACCGATTTAGGCCTGTGGCGGTGTACATTGCAGTGTGTAAACAGCTACAGCCCCGAGGAGTTGGGTGATCGATGTACAGAGGAGCCTGTAAGGACAAGACCTCTGGATCTGAGATTGAATACTGTACAAACGAGGTTTCCTTGGCCCAGGAAGCATCGTCCGCCAGTTCCTAGGTAAATGATGAGAGGCAGGCAAGAGGGGCGAGGATGTTATTTTCCTGTTATTTCCTCTGTGTGTGTTGTGTGTGTGTGTGTGTGTGTGGTGTGTGTGTGTGTGTGTGTGTGTTGTGTGTGTTGTGTGTGTGTGTGTGTGTGTCTCATTGTCGCTGTCTGTCAATCTGTCTGTCTGTCTGTTTGTCTCTGTTGTTTTGTTTTTCTTCTTTCCCCCTAGATCATAGCTTGAATTTTAATATTTCAGTCTATATTCAGGGAAAGGGCCGGGCGAAAAATGTATATGGATGCTTATCTGTAACGCTTGGAAATAAATATTATCATCATCATCATCATCATCATCATCATCATCATCATCATCTCTCTGTTTGTTTGTTTGTCGTCTGTCTGTCTGTCTGTATGTATGTATGTCTGTCTTCTGTCTCTCTCTGTCTCTCTCTGTCAGTCTGTCTGTCCCGTCTGTCTGTCTGTCTGTCTGTCTGTCTGTCCTTCTCTCTCTCTCTCTCTCTCTCTCTCTCTCTCTCTCTCTCTCTCTCTCTCTCTCTTCCTCTCTCTCTCTCTCTCTCCCTCCCCCCCTTTCTCTCTCTTTCTCTCTCTCTCTCCCCCGAGACATTTTGATGCAGACCCTGTAGGTCAGTGTCCTTGGTGGAAAAGAAATAGGAGGAAAATGAATGCAAATTACATTTTTGTCATGTTCCGTCCTGCCCCCACACACTTTAACAAAGATTTCAGTCTACTCGAATTCAGTTTTTCTAGGTATCTTGCTCTGGGTTTATTTTTTAGTTAAATTTCCTTCGGTCTTCAGAAAAGAGAAGAAAAAAGTTGCTAGGATTTTGTTTATTTTGAAAGAAACATTGATATAACATGTTTTATTTCAGTTTGATTGTGACTCTATAAACTTTTAAATCAGATTTTTTCCCTTCTTTCTTGGTCTTATATACTACTATACTACTACTACTACTACTACTACTACTACTACTACTACTACTACTACTACTACTACTACTACTACTATTACTTCTACTTCTACTACTACTAGTACTACTACTGATAGTACATGGAATTTATATAGCGCTATATCCTATGATTATTATGTTGCTGTAGTGCATTGAACCTATTCGTGAGGGGCAATGACTTTTACATGAATAAATCATTGGCTTCAGATTCTGCAACGGTTCCCTTCTCTTGCCTTCTTCCCCCTTCCACGCCCTATACACCCCCACACTCATTTCTGTCCGCCCGTCCATCCGTCGGTCAGCCCGGCTGCCTGCCTCTGTCTGTCTATCTCTCTATCTTACCCCAGGGTTGAATGAAAAAAAAAGGATTTGTACTTATTCTATTACCCTTAGAAAACAAAATTTCGTTCGTTC
>CM060327.1:8192561-8200061 GCA_030674155.1 Stramonita haemastoma | reverse complement strand
CAAGTACACACACACACACACACACACACACACACACACACACACACACACACACACACACACACACTCACTCACTCACTCACAACAACAACAACACACACACACACACAGAGATAATTCACTTCCATTTTCCCATCCAGCCTGTCTGTTATTGTGGTAAGTGTCTTTCCTTCAGACAGTGGCCATCAGGGAATAGCACTTGCCGTGTTCCCCAGTGTATGTGATGTAAAAGTACATTGGGCATTGGGGAAGACAGACAGACCGCTTTGTTAGGATAACATCGGCATTGGCAAGGCTGGTCTAGGCAGGAATGCTTTGTTTTGGCAAAAACCATCAACCACGGGGATGGATTCTGTCAGAGATAGATGTCAATAACAAGCAGATACAGAAAGAAAACACACACACACACACCATCATTCACAGATTGAGGATCTGCTTGCGAGCATCATGGCAAACTCATGATCACAAAGGCCAATAATTTACAGATGTTTTCTATCCATACAGTTAGCAGCCGCAGTATATTTGTCAGAGGGAAATTTAGGGTGTTCTTCTCTAGGAGAGTGAAACACCACTGCAAAGCACCCATCTCTTTTTTCTTATTTCTTGTCTCGATGGAGATGTTTTTGGCTCTGAGATTTGCGAGTGACAACGGTTTCTTACCGTCAACTTTTGACGCGCTTTAAAAATGAATGATGCCCATAGGATCTTAATTATTTTTTTCACCAGAAAGACTAGTACCCATACAATCACTTAAGATATAGATAAAACTGGTTTTAAATGAAGTTTTAAGCATAAAATACTTGCTTCGTGGATGGACGTATAGCATGTGCGCCAGTATTTCGAGCCACAAGGTTTTCAGGATTTTCTATCTTAAAATAATGATTTTTTAACCCAAGTCTATGGCTCCCCTTCTAGCAAAGGGGATAAGATCACTGCCATTAAAATGTCTTCAGTAACAATTTACAACTAGTACAGAAACGAATTTCTTTTTCATGAGAGGATAAGCTCTCTCCCACTGCCTGATCATACGGCTTTCTGTTTGACACAAACGTGGGTTGTAGGCTATCATAAAACAGTTAATAGAAAAATGCGTATTCGTTTGGTGTAAGTAAAGAATATCAAATAACTAAAAAATAGCTAGCAGAAACTGTACTACCAAACTTTTGATCAAAACTTGTTAATACATCAACGACGCCAAGAAGAACTCCTTGGCTACACCACACACTTCTGGTCAGATCCTCGGCGACTTATTTCCCTTTCTTCCACAGAGCCGAAGTGAAAACCGATTTAGGCCTGTGGCGGTGTACATTGCAGTGTGTAAACAGCTACAGCCCCGAGGAGTTGGGTGATCGATGTACAGAGGAGCCTGTAAGGACAAGACCTCTGGATCTGAGATTGAATACTGTACAAACGAGGTTTCCTTTGCCCAGGAAGCATCGTCCGCCAGTTCCTAGGTAAATGATGAGAGGCAGGCAAGAGGGGCGAGGATGTTATTTTCCTGTTATTTCCTCTCTGTTGTGTGTGTGTGACTCTGTGTGTGTGTGTGTGTGTGTGTGTGTGTGTGTGTGTGTGTGTGTGTGTGTGTGTGTGTGTGTGTGTGTGTGTGTGTGTGTGTGTGTGTGTGTGTGTGTGTGGTGTGTGTGTGTGTGTGTGTGTGTGTGTGTGTGTGTGTGTGTGTGTTGTGTGCGTTTGTGTGTGTCATTGTCGCTGTCACTGTCTGTCTGTCAGTCTCTGTCTCTCTGTTGTTTTGTTTTTCTTCTTTTCCCGTAAATCAAAGCTTGAATTTTAATATTTCAGTCTATATTTAGGGCAAAGACCGGGTGAAGAATGTATACGATCTATGAATGCTTATCTGTAACGCTTGAAAATAAATATCATCATCATCATCATCATCATCATCATCATCATCATCATCATCATCATCATCATCATCATCATCATCATCATCTCTCTGTTTGTTTGTTTGTCTGTCTGTCTGTCTCTGTCTGTCTCTCTGTCTGTCTCTCTCTCTGTCTCTCTCTCTGTCTCTCTCTCTGTCTCTCTCTGTCTCACTGTCTCTCTGTCTCTCTGTCTCTCTGTCTCTCTCTCTCTCCCTCCCCCCCTCTCTCTCTCTTTCTCTCTCTATCTCCCCCGAGACATTTTGATGTAGACCCTGTAGGTCAGTGTCCTTGGTGGAAAAAAATAGGAGGAAAATGAATGCAAATGACATTTTTGTCATGTTCCGTCCTGCCCCCACACACTTTAACAAGATTTCAGTCTACTCGAATTAAGTTTTTCTAGGTATCTTGCTCTGGGTTTGCTTTTTTTAGTTAAATTTCCTTCGGTCTTCAGAAAAGAGATGACAAAAGTTGCTAGGATTTTGTTTATTTTGAAAGAAACATTGATATAACATGTTTTATTTCAGTTTGATTGTGACTCTATAAACTTTTAAATCAGATTTTTGTCCTTCTTTCTTGGTCTTATACTACTACTACTACTACTACTACTACTACTACTACTACTACTACTACTACTACTACTACTACTACTACTACTACCACCACCACCACTACTACTGATAGTACATGGAATTTATATAGCGCTTTATCTTATGATTATTATGTTGCTGTAGTGCATTGAACCTATTCGTGAGGGGCAATGACTTTTACATGAATAAATCATTGGCATCAGATTCTGCTTCCCTTCTCTTGCTCCCCCCCCTCCACGCCCTATGCACCCCTACACTCATTTCTGTCCGTCCGTCCATCCGTCCGTCCGTCAGCCAGCCTGCCTGCCTCTGTCTGTCTGTCTGTCTGTCTGTCTGTCTGTCTGTCTGTCTGTCTGTCTATCTATCTCTCTATCTTACCCCAGGGTTGAATGAAAAAAAAAAGGATTTGTACTTATTCTATTACCCTTAGAAAACAAAATTTCGTTCGTTCGCGTTCCATCTTTGTCTGTCTGTCTCTCTGTCTGTCTGTCCTTTTCTTGTTCTTGTTCTGTTCTTGTTCTTTCTCTCTCTCTCTCTCTCTCTCTCTCTCTCTCTCTCTCTCTCTTCTCTCTCTCTCTCTCTCTCTCTCTCTCTCTCTTTCTCTCTCTCTCTCCTCTCCTCTCTGCTTTTTTTTTTTTTTTTTTTTACTTCGCGTGGTGGTCGATCAATCAATATTGATGAAGGAGAGCCGAGGTGTAGGAAATGATTGGTGGTGAGGGTGGGGGTGGGGGGTGGGTGGGTGGGTTTACTGCCGCTGTTGCTGTCGCTGACGAGGTTGAGAAATGGAGGTGGGAGTTGGGTGGGGGTGGTGGTGGATGGAGCGGTGTTAGTGGGGAGGGAGAGAGGTGATATATTTGAGCAAAGAGAGAAGGAGGAAGATGGAGGGGTGGGTAAAAAGAGGGATGGAAGGAGGCGGGGCGGGGGGGGGGGGGGGGGGGAATTTGTCAATGGGGGAAGAGCAGGCTCCGTCGCTTGCCGTTAATTGCCGTTCGCGACAGGGGAGACAAGTCTGCCATTACACCCGCCATTAATCTTGTCAGCGCGCATGAGCCAGATCCGGGTTCTTTTGCCCACGTCACTTCCTCTTTCACGTTTTTTTTTATTTTTTGGTTGTCGTCGTTGTTGCTGACTTTGCGAATTGTTGATGGTTTATTTCATTTGTATCGCTGACCAGTTTAGGAGTGATGAGAGATCGTTTGGAGCGTAAGACGTCATGTTGTTTGTTACGAAACATTACATTTTTTTATCTGCTTAATATACAATGCACTTCCTACCTAATAATAAAGTACTTGGAACTATGTTCTCGGTCAATATTTGTTTCGGAAAATAAACAATAGCTGGCATTGCCATTGTTACTCTCTCCCGCCTCCCTCCCTCTCTCTCTCCCTCTCTCTCTGTCTGTCTGTCTGTCTCTCTCTGTGATAAAGATTATTCATTCAATTCATTTCATTCATTCATTCATTCATTCATTCAAATCATTCATTCATTCATTCATTCATTCATTCTCTCTCTCTCTCTCTCTCTCTCTCTCTCTCTCTCTCTCTCTCTCTCTCTCTCTCTCTCCCTCCTCTTTAATCGTTCACAATCGGCACTTGCTTATGCATTTGCTTTGCCAATGATATAAACGAATCCATTGCCAAATCCCAAGCCCAACAAATGTATTGTGGTCCAGGGCCAATGTACATTGAATCATTTCAGTGTTCAGTGTGTTCAGTGTTTTCTCTGTCTGTCTGTCTGTCTGTCTGTCTGTCTGTCTGTCTGTCTGTCTGTCTGTCTGTCTGTCTGTCTGTCTGTCTGTCTCTCTCTCTCTCTCTCTCTCTCTCTCTCTCTCTCTCTCTCTCTCTCTCTCTCTCTGTATCTCTCTTGACATGGGCAGATAACCAGGCTCATTGATTATTTGATTTCACTTCGATTTCTCTCTCTCTCTCTCTCTCTCTCTCTCTCTCTCTCTCTCTCTCTCTCTCTCTCTCTCTCTCTCTCTCTCTCTCTCTCTCTCTCTCTCTCTCTCTCTCCTCTCTCTACCTCCATCTCCCCCGTTCTCTCTCCTCTCTCTCCCCCTTCAACGTCTGTGTGTTGAAAGGAAAGTGTAGAGTGAAGCACAGACAGATGCCATTGACAGGGAAGTGATGGGGTTTTATCAGCTCTCCCATCAGACAGTGCTGAAAAAGGAAAATGGATCCTTCGTCTTAGAGATCGTTGAAAAAGATAGCCCTCGTCTTGTGAAAAGAAAGACAAGAGCGGAGAGAAAAGGACAGCTTGGGGACAGATGACAGGGGATGGGGTAGGGGTGGGGTGGGGTGGGGAGAATGTGGGATGATACATATATGTGTATAACTTTGTGTGCGAATATATATGTATTGCTGTGTGGTGGTGCCTTACCATAGTTATGCGTGGATGTTTGTTTGCGATTATATATATATATATATATATATATATATATATATATATATATATATATATTATATATATACATACATTATATAATATACATATATATATATATATTATACACACAGATAGCCAGACAGAGAGACAACACACACACACCACGCACGCACGCAACGCACGCACGCACGCACGCACCACACACACACACACACACACACACAGACGGACAGACAGTGGCAGAGAGAAACATAGTTTGGAAACATCGCAAGATGAAGAGGCAAGGTGCTAAAAATCCTCAGCGCTGAAAGGTGACAGCGAGGAAGAAGAATAAACACAAAACTCAGCAAGAAATTTGTTTCTTCTTTGGATTTATCTTCTTTTTCCTCCTGATTCTATCAGCATTTTTATACCTTTTAAGCTTTTTTTGGTTCATCAATTTGGTTTAGCGGCATGACAAGCTTTAATCATACCACCCCTCCCCCAAAAACTACCAAGAAAAAAAACCCACCTAAAAAACAGACCCACGAATAATAGCATCTCTAAATTCTATTACATACTGGCTGGAAACAACGATCCTAAAAACATTCCCTCCTTGGAAGGGGGGGGGGGTGAAGGAGGGGAAGCTGTCAGCATTAATAGCATCCTTATTATCTGGAAGTTCTGTGCTAGGAATTCCCTCTTTTCAATCCCTCTCTTTGTTTTTTCCTGGTTCCTTTTCTTCTTGTCTATTTTCTGCCTTTTAAAAAAAAAATCCATTCTCATGCTTTTTTTTCCAGAGAGACTTAAAAAAAAAAGATACTTCGCTCCGATGCTTAAGTCGGATGCGCTGGGCCTGACTTGTCAAGCGCTTAACGGCAGCATGACGCATTTTCGCTCATATTACACATTATATCAGCAGTTGCGGTCTGAGCGTTCGACCACAAAAAAGAAGAAAACAAAACAAAACAAAACAAAACAAAAAGAAAGAAAGAAAGAAAGAAAGAAAGAAAGAAAAGAAAGAAAGAAAGAAAGAAAGAAAGGAAAAGAAAAGAGAAGAGAAGAAAAAAACAACAACACGTGTATAGCAGCAGAAATCTGATCAGGAACAGGAAACCCAGGAAAATATCAGCAAAAGAGCGAATTAAAAATGCATGACCAACACGCCTAATGCCCCACTGGAGGATTGGAGATGAGTTCCTGATGGCACACAACTCTCTGTGCCGGAAAAAAAAGCAAAAGGAAATTATCTCTCCCTCACCTACGCTCGTTACAGTGCATTGACACTGTTACCCCCCTCTCTCTATCCTGACCTCACTACACACATGTGGAAACTCATCCTCAGCAGAGAGAAACCTGTGTCCAGCGCCACATCCGACTGAGTGTTGTCCTTTGAATTATTGATCGGGAACGCCAGTGTTATCATTCGTGTTCAATTCTCACTCATGTGTTGGGTTCAAGACTGGTTTGTTGAACGATCAAATTCTCGTTTGCAGTCTGTGCAATTCAATGATCGTGCATTCGTGTGTGTTCCCTTTGAGAGATTCGTCTGACAACAACACAGTGACAATAGTTTTGTGGTTTGTTCTAGGCTTGTGGGAACATGAAAAATAAAAAAATTAACAAGTATGTAGATGAAAAAATCAATAGTGGAGACTGAATATTATCATCATTGCTTAAATCAAGTTTTTTTCTGATTTTTTTTGTGTTCATCAGCTAGTGCTTCAAGGCTCACCAGTTGTGGATTTTTTGCTTATGTAACCGTTTTTACTCACAATGCCAGTAGCCACGACTCCAGTAAGCATTTGTTCTTTTCACATACATTTTCGTCATTCATTTTTACCGGCACAAAAGGTCTACTCCTCCCAATGGCAGAACACGTTTTAACGTGTAAGCAAGATGTTCTGCGTGCGTTCACTTACTGGACATGGGTTGGTAGTCTCATCGGAAGGACATTCTGGGGAGTGGAGTCAGTCCCCCTGATTGGGTGTGTGGGTGGCGGCATAAATCCAGGCTGGATCCCGGGCTGTCCAATGATGAGCACCACGCCCTGACCACCAGTCTGTCCCGAAATTAGGTTTGCATTTGATTCTCTCTTAAACATGGAGCCAGGGTGGACTTCTAAGCAATCAAATTCTCATTTCAAGCCGATGCAATTAAATGAGTCTTCATTCGCGTGAGTTCCCTGGAGAGGGTAATCTGACGACCGAATTCTGTCCACAGTTTTGTGGTTTACCCTCAGGCTTTGAGAAATTGTGACCGGTTTTTACAAGAGGTGTCTTAGGGTATACATGGGTCAAAGTGAGTTGTGATATTTTCTAAAACCTACAGATCATTATCTTTGAGTTGTGGTATTTTCTGAAATTTACAGATCGTTATCTTTGCTTTGATGTACGATCATCACCATCATCACCATCGCCACCATGACCTGCATCATTATCATCATCATCATCATCATCATCATCATCATCATCATCATCATCATCATCACTACGACCACCACCTCCATCCTCATCATCATCCTCATCACCACCACCACCACCACCACTACCACCCGCAGCATCCTCATCATCATCGCCACCTTCATCGCTATCTATTTCCTCATTTCCACATCCTCCCCCCTCTCTTTTCTCTCTTCCACCTTCCCCCCTCGCCCCCCTTTCACCACC
>CM060327.1:8177561-8190061 GCA_030674155.1 Stramonita haemastoma | reverse complement strand
GAGAGGGAGAGACAGAGACAGAGAGACGAGACAGAACAGACATAGAGAAGAGAGGGGAGGGAGTGTGTGTGTGAGAGAGGAGAGAAGAGAGAGAGAGAGAGAGAGAGAGAGAGAGAGAGAGAGAGAGAGAGAGAGAGAGAGAGAGAGAGAGAGAGAGAGAGAGAAGAGAGACAGAAGAGACAGACAGAGCAGACAGAAGACAGAGACAGAGACAGAGGAGAGAGAGGTGGGGAGAGGGAAGAGAGGAATGAGTTGGTAACACTCGTTAGAAGAAGAGCCTGAGGAAAAGGTAGGAGATGAGGTGGCAAGAGAGGGAGTAGTTTCGTACGATTCTTTTTGTTGGGTCTTAAATGTATTCTGTTAATGCAACCAGAGTGCGGGTTTTTCTGGTTTTTTTGCTTTTATTCTGTTAATTGGCTCATTTTATTTGTCTGTTTGTTCTTTTTTCGTGTGGATATTTTCATTTATTGTTTGTTTGGTCTTGGCAGGTTGGCAGGAGTGAAAGAACAAAATGGCAGATAAGAAAAGTAAGAGAATGGGAGTTACTCAGAGATGGGGAGATTGGTGGCCTGGAGGTAACGCACTGCCTAGAAAGTGAAAAGTGTTGGTTCGATTCCCTTTGTGCCAAACTGCCTTGTACCTTGAGTGGTGGTGTAGTCTTTGAAATGAGACGATAAACCGAGGTCCGTGGGCAATACGCATCCAGCGCACGTAAAAGAACTCACGGTTATTTGTTCACGGTCAAATTCTGTAGAAATGAGCCTCTCCGAAAGACACGCAGACAGAAAAATTAATATAGAGAACCCAAATGAGTGGCACTAATCTTATGGCGACGCTCTCTCCTCGGGGAGAGCATCCCAAATTTTACGCAGAGAAATCTGGATCGGTGGTCTAGCGACAACGCACTAGTAGAGACAGAGAAAAGTCACAGGTTGAATACCTGTCTATTCCCGGAGTCGGAATGCAGCTACCTTCATGGTGGGTGGACAGGAGTCAACACTGAAGTGACAGTGCAGCTGCTTTGAAACAAAGACAGATTTTCGCCAGCCTAGCTAGAGTGCAGCGAGCTTTTAAACACAACACGGTGTCAGTCAGTCTCTTGAACCGCTTTGCTATGGCAAGGAAAGGAAAACAAACAGCAGCAACCCTCCCTCTTGCCAAAAGGGAAAGCTAGAATGGAAACAACAGTGCTGGTGCACTGACAGTGCTGTTGGTGGTGGCAGCCCAACTGCTTGCCTTGCCCGTATGTCACGAATACCATTCATAACCGCAGGCCCTTCCACACCGCACAGCTATGACAGCCACTCCATAGAAACAGCATCACCCTGTTTGTTGATGGGGAATACCTCACATACCTTCACCTCCCCCGACCACCTACTTAGACACGTACGTATGCACTTCAGCGCATATTGACATGACGCAAGAAACAGCAAAAGCTGGAGTGAAACCACGCTAAATCTTCGCCGAAACCTTCGAATAACCTTTGGAACATTTTCGGCAGGTTGTGTGTGGATTTTTGTTCTTCCTCCGAAAAAATAACCTGACAGACAGTCCACAAAAATTACTGAAATGATGAACTGGATCAGGAATGTCACTGTGTAAAGCTGCGAGTTCCACACCATGGGCAATCCTTAACACTACCGTTAGCAGTCGACATGAACTTAATCAGACACATAAAACATGGGGGGGGGGGGGGGTCTGATGGCTAAAGTTTACAGCGTTTGTATGCACTCATGATTTGATAGCCAGGATGAGCCACCAACACTGAGGCACCTGTTCCAGGGGAGTTTTCCCTTAGTTAGCGTCAGTATCGATTCCACTTCCCCAGAAAGACCTTCGGAAGAGACTCTACACCAAGGCCGTAGTAACGCACCAAGAACGTCTTATGCACACATTAAACCCTTTTCTCCTTTTGAAAGAGTGACATTGTGTGCCAGAAGAAGCAAATGACAATAAAAGCATGCACATTGATGTGTTTAGACTCATCACCAAACTACTTAGATAGAGGGCGCAAAACGGTTGCAGACACAAAAATATTCCAGTGATAAATCTGGGAGCTTTAGCCAAGAAACGAAAAAAAAAGACACATGAACTAAGCAATAAAGCCTTCATTCTCAGTTATCTTTCAGCCACGGAAGAAGGATGACGTGCATGTTTCTGTTTCTCCTTTCAAACCACTTGTTCACGAAACATCATTTAATCACATGAACAACTGAGTTCTCTGTCGTCTTCTCGAACAACAGATCTGGACAGGTAGCAAGAATGGAATAAAAACAAATGGTAAAAACTCTATTAAAAATTTCTATCAAGATAAGTTGAACTCTTCGTAATTAAAAATGTTCTATGCAGTAACATTGACTTTGTAGTGTTTACATCTATTTGATATTTTGAAATACAATTCTGACATAAAAAGACGTTTTTGATGTCAAATCTTAATAAGTCTGACGTCAGATTTCCTTTGAGCCTATTTGGGATAGCGGATCATGTGTCACACACCCACACCACACAAACACACACATGTAAACACGTACGCGCGAGCGCGCGCGCACATCACACACACACACACACACACACACACACAACACACACGCACACCCATTAATACACACATGTATACACACACATGTACACACACACACACACACACACACACTCACACCACACACACACACACACACACACACACACACACACACACAAACTCCAAGGAAGCTGCCAGCATCAGTCTACCAGCAGAAGCCTCATCAAAGGCAATCAAAGAGGACGAAATCAGAGGTGCAGTAAAAGGTTCAAGTGGCATTCATTAACATCTTGGGCCAGAGTTTCATCACAATCGTACATCAACACTCTCTTCAAAGAGAAATGGTTACGAGCCTCTCTCTCTCTCTCTCTCCTCTCTCTCTCTCTCTCTCTCTCTCTCTCTCTCTCTCTCTCTCTCTCTCTGTGCGTGCGCACGCGAGTGTGTGTGTGTGTGTGTGTGTGTGTGTGTGTGTGTGTGTGTGTGTGTGGTGTGTGTGTGTGTGTGTGTGTGTGTGTGTGTGTGTGTAAATGTGTGTAACCCTAGGGCTTACGCAATGCTTACATAAGATGATCATATATATATAATTACACACACACACACACACACACACACACAACACACACACAACAACACAATATATATATATATATATATATATATATATCTATATCGGCCCACGTCTGTGTGTGTGTATGTGTGGATGTGTGTGTGTATGTGTGTGTATGTGTGTGTTTGTGTATTCACACAAGTGTGTGTGTGTGTGTAAATGCGCGCGCGTGCGTGTGTGTGTACAGGCGCGTGTGTGTGTTTGTGTGTACACGCGCGCGTGTGTGTTTGTGTGTGTGTAAACGCGCGTGTGTGTATGTAATCTCACATAAACTACAAACTGTAAAGAGAAATGCGGAGCCGCCAATGTTGGTTAAAACTACACGGGAGATAAAGTAGCCAAGCGATGGGAAACTTCAAGCGCTGTTGATGGCGGGGGAAAATATCCGGGGTGTATCTTCTTTCAGGGGTTCATCCCCATTTCCCCCGCCACTGCGTCATGCCTCTTGCCTGTTCCCTTATCTCTGGCATCTTGGCGCTGGGAGTGGAAGGACCCAGCGCTAAAATTGGTCCCCCTTGTCAATTTTGCCCCCCCTCCCCCTCCCCCCCTTTATGGAGGTATTGATGTTGTCCAGGTCATCGTGACGTTCGGCTTATCTGGCAGTTTTTGAAAATGAAAATGAAATGATAAAATTATAATAATGATCATAATGATAAAAATAGTGATAATAACTGCTTTATTACCACTTCTTTTGTCAAGCTCTGGGGGGTTGATTTTATTTACATTCACTTGCAAGTAAACTTGAACACAGGCCATCAAAATTGAATTACAAAAAAATTGTTGAAACTTTAGAGGTCGGGTGATCATTACCTTACAGTTTTTCGATACTATTCGTGCACATATGCATATGTACTAATACTTAGACAGTGCACACGCACGCACGCACGCACACACACACCCACACACACACGCACACACACACATGCACAGCAATTACATTTTATCTTCCATCGCGCTTATATCTGAGCTGAACCCAAACCCTGACATAATATCTTTATAGCCATGAAAACATCCACGAAGCGTTGCATTTCTAATGCCAACACACACACCTACACACACACCTACACACACACACACCTACACACACACACACACACACACACACACACACACACACACACACACACACACACACAACTGTCCCTCTATGTCTTTCTCTCTCTCTCTCTCTCTCTCTCTCTCTCTCCTCTCTCTCTCTCTCTCTCTCTCTCTCTCTCTCTCTCTCTCTCCACACACACACACACACACACACACACACACACACACACACACACACACACACACACACACACGAACACACACACATAAACACACACACACACACACACACACACACACACACACACACACACACACACACACACACACACACACACACACACACTACACTTGCTGTCTGCAGCCTCAAGCTTCACACAAAGGTTACATCTCTTCAACTGAATACGACAGAGTCCAGGCACCTTTAGTAATCCACACCTCAGAGAGGTGAGGGAAAGTTGTGTTGCCTCATCATCCCACGCAGACTACAGGATGGCCTGTAGCAATGTAGGGTTTCAGATAGGATCTCTTCACTCCCTGTTACTAATGGATGTGGAGTTAATGCCATGAGTGTCCTTAAAAGACAAACAAAAACATACTCTAGGACCGATCCTCTTTGAGTGGTTTTACATATAGGTGTGTGCATGCCTGCATGTTTGCATGCGCGTGCACACACACACATAGACACAGACACAGACAGACAGACACACACACACACACACACACACACACACACAAAGACATGACACGTATTGCATGTACTTGTGCACTTGTACATGCACATATCTCTCCTTCGAACACACATACACATACACAAACACACACACACACATACACATACACACATATACACATCCACACACACACACATACACACACACACACATCCACACACAACACACACACACACACACACACACACACACACACACACACACACACACACACACAAACACACACACTACACCAAGAAAAACTCTCCACCAAAACATTATACTTCAAACCAACCCCCCCCCCCCCAAATTATACCCAAACTGTGTTTCCATGTGACTGCACCATGTTATGCCAGAGTGATGGGAAAGAGAGATAGATTCTGTCCTGTGGGCGTACTGGAGCCTGCAGAAGAGAAGTGAGGGAAGAGCAGGGGGGCCAAGGAAAACAGACACTGCAGGTTTCCCTCGCGTGACCGGGTTACACCACAGAGGCACCAGAGTTGGGGCAACTGGCGGCAGCAGACAATTTTGGGCTCAGAATAACCAGGCAGAAAGAGACGGGCCTGAGTTTGCAGAGATGGCGAGATGGCTAGATAGATAGGGGGATGGTGGTGAGAGGACGATTTTTTTTTCTTCTGAGAGATAGGTGGATGGATAGATCGATAGATGGGCTGATGGATGGATATTTTGATGGATAGCTAGCCAGCTAGATATATAGATAAATGGATAGATGGATGGGTGGATGGATGGATGGATGGATGGATGGGTGGATGGATGGATAGACAGACAGACAGACAGACAAGCACAGACAGCTAGATAGCTTGTTAGTTAGATAATAGACAGACAGACAGACAGACAGACAGACAGACAGACAGACAGATAGATAGATAGATAGACAGATAGATAGATAGATAGATAGACAGATAGATAGATAGATAGATAGATAGATAGATAGATAGATAGATAGATAGATAGATAGATAGATAGATAGATGAAGATAGATAGATACTTTTCGGCAGGTATGCCATTTTTGTCTGAGCGAACAGATGGCAAAAAAAAAAAACCTATAAAAAACGCATGCGCACTGGTGTCATATTTAGACATCATCCCCGAAGCCGAAATGCAGCTACCTTAATGTGTGGTGGGGGGGGGGGGGGGGGGAGATCGCATTTGCAAACATCTTACCACTGGTGAAAATCTAAGTTCTAGCTGAGGATAAAAAAGAAACAAAAAAATATGGAGAATTGAGAATAAAATGAAAAACAAAGGCCAAGACAACTCATGAAACCAGTCGAAAATCCTACCCAAGAATAAAAACTAGGTTAGATATAAAATCTCCTTTCTCGAGTATATCTAACAACATAAAAATCATTGATCTCTACCCAACCAACCATCGTAACAACCTTCTTTCAAAATCTGCACAGAAACGTGGCCCTTAATAACAAAAAAAGTGACGTGAGAAATGCAACATACACAGCCTGGAAGGTGTATGTTAAGCGGCTCTGATGGCATGGCCCATCAGGTGTGTATCTTCTTTCCGCCGTTCATCACCATTTCCTCTGGCACTGCCTCCTGCAGGAGGGGCTGGTTATCACCTGCCACCTCTGACATCGCCACAACTGCTGCTGTGGGGGAGAGGAAGGCTTAAATTTCCTCGCTAACAATAGTGTCTATCTAGCGTAGTGGTTAAGACATCATCAGATTAAGAATGCCTGCTGGGTTTTGAGATCCTAGGTCTGTGGTACCGGTTTGAATCTGCTGAGTGTAATCAGTAAACACAGGGCGGTAGACGAAGATCATCTAAAATTCATGATCAGGACAATGGGTCTGGTTCCGCTAGACTAGACTATAGGGAGTGGAGGACTACAGCACTTACTGGAGGGGCACTTCTCTGAAGTCTACAATTCAGCTCTGCCTGGGGAGTCATTCTGCCGCTATAAAGGGAAAGCGCCAACAATCTTTTCCCAATGGCGTAGCAGTGTTTCTTTTTTTTTCTGTTGGTAAAAAAGTGTCTTGATTTCTTTAGATAAGGATCAAGGAAACACAGGCTCGATTAACTGTTGACAATAATTATCTGCAGATAAAGAGAAGAGTTTTTTTTTCTTTTCCAGTCCACTGCTTCACTTGTTTAGGGGCCTCTACTAATGGTTAATGCTCAAAGTCCATTTAGGTGTGCTGATGGTGATGTACTATGGTCTTCCATAAATTAAAACACAGTTGGTTATTCTTGAAACATGAATTTGCAGGAATTTTAACAAGAACAACTTGACTCGAATTAGTTCTTCATAATTCTAAAAGTCAACAGGGGCCTAGAAATGAATTTTTCAGGCAGCACGTATGGTTTGCAAGCATGGACATCAAGGATCCTTACCTCTTCAGGTAAACCTTGTTAAGACAAAGCAAAACTGCATAAATTTGTTTACAACGTTCTGAAAGTTTTCATTTTACCCTCATCTCTCTTTCTACCACCACCCCCTCCTGAGAATATTAAAAAAGAAAAAAAATCATAAAGATCACGGAGAAATTAAGATTATTTGAATGAAATTCATAAAAAAATGATCCTGTGAATAAAAGATACGCAGCAGCTTTAGCAGCTGTTCCACATGTGGCATGCAGTATATATATATATATATATATATATATATATATATATATATATATATATATATATATATATATATATATATATATATATATAAAACTAAGGCCGCAGGTATGCACGAGGCATGACAATGGCAAAAAACAAACTTTCCTTCTCCACTCCCCAGTACAAGGAAAATATTGATCTAAGCAAAAACAAAACATATTCAATTTATGCATTAGCGATTAGAGCAAGTACATACTGATAGTGACGAGAGAGAATTAATCAATCCCAGTTCTGATCTGAAGGAGCAGGTGGATTGGCGTTACTCAACACAATCAGCAGTAAACACCAGCTACCGCCTCCATCATCAGCAACACCACAGATTCTGCACAGTCTAGTTACTTCACTCCACTCTCGCAGCAGCTGCAAGTTTTATCATACAGACAGGATGTGTCGACAAAACTGCTTCTATCAGGTAAGTCTGCGTATTACATGCACTGGCTCCTCCTCTTACACATGACAGAAGCTGCTTGCCTTGTCTGTTTGCTTGTATGTCTGTTTGACTTATGTACGTATGTCTTTTCTGCAGCATTAAGAAACAGATTTGTAAAAAAAAAAAATCAGTAGAACAAGGGAAGAAAATTCAATTAACACACGTTTATCTGAAGAAAAAGGACTAGTAGAAACAAAAACAAAAACTATATTATTGTCTCTCTGAGTCCAATATATTGTACCGCGCATATAAAGCGCTGCCGCACGCCACCACACAACACACAACACACACACACACACACACACACACACACACATATATATATATATATATAATATATAAATACATATATATAATACATATTAAATATATATATATACTTTATTCATCTCACAAAACTGAACAAGGTGTCCAAAATCGATTCACACATACATGGACATCAGGTATGATAAAACCACCAGTAAATGAATATTTCTTGAACGCCTACACTCATCACCTTGCAAAAATCATGTTCAAACTCCCCCCAATCCTCTGTCCATCGATATCTTTAGCCTCAAAAATGGTGCTAGGAGCACACACTGGTAAGGACATTTTGCAATCTGGCCACGCGAGCAAAAACTGGAGTGTCTGTTTGCAGTGGCACGCACAGATCCTGCCTTCTGAAGGTCTAGGCCTATACCAGGGCATAATCTTCCTCATCACTCATCACACTGGCGTCACTAGCTTGATGCAGTCTGGTCACATGGAAAGAGACGTTACGGTGTGAAAGGGGTTATTAGGTCTGAAGGATAGATATGGTTCTGTGGGTGATTCTGGTTAACTGATTCCTGTTGGTGTGGAGATGGGGTGGGAGTGTGTGTGTGTGGGGGGGGGGGGGGAGTGTGGGGTGGTGGTGGAGGGGGATGGTGTTGTGGTGTTGTGTTGTGTTGTGTTGTTGTGTGTTTGTGTGAATTTTATTACATGAGTAAACCTTTCACACAGTCTGGTGTAGTTGGAGCTAGACTAAGAATGGACACTACCATTGGACACAAGATCCACACACTGAATACTTGGTGCCTCCCTCCCACATAAACACAGGAAGCATAGCCCCAACCACCCCACAACACACACACATAGACTCACACACACACACACACACGCACACACACACACACACTCACTCACACACACATACACTCACACTCACACACACACACACACACATGCACGCACGCACACACACACCTACACCTACACTCACACACACACACTTGCACTCACACAAACACATAAACACACACATACATGCACAACACACTCACACATACACACACTCACACATACACACTCACGCACACACACGCATACACACACACGCATGCACACACGCACACACAAACACTCACACTCACTCACATACACACTTACACTCGCACAACACACACACACACACACACACACACACACACAACACACACACACACACACACACACACACACACACACACACAAAACACAACACACACACAAGTACAGTACAGTACAGTACAGGGAACAAGTGTGGCCTATTGATCTTGCAGGCAGGATGTGTGTTGATGTGTTGGCAGATGGAGGGGAAATGAGAGACATTAAATCCTGACTGAAAGCCAGCCCTGACAGACTGACTACTGACTGACTGACTGACTGACTGACTGACGACAGACAGACAGACAGACGACAGACGACAGACAGACAGACAACAGACAGACAGACAGACAGACAGACAGACAGACAGACTGGACTGACTGACTGACTGACTTTTCGAGGGGATTTTTCTCCCGGAGTTAACATCAGAGTCCACTCAACTCTCCCAAAAGTCCTTCGGATAAGACTATGAGGGCTCGTGTGCGAACACACGCGGAACATCTTGTGTACACGTTAAATCCTGTTTCGCTTTTCGTGAAAGTAGCCATTGTGTGCCGGTGGGAACAGATGACAAGGTTTACACAACTGCATTACACACGGGGACTGGATGTTAAAAAAGCACACGAGTGCTTACTCCATTATCCTCGATATAAAAAATACATTTTTTTTAAAAGAATAAAGAATAGCAGACACAACAAACTGATTGACTGACTGACTGACTGATGAATGACTGACTGACAGCAGCTTACCCACCTCCTGTCTGTATATTAGGCCTAAACCTCACATCTGGGTATGCATGCCCTGATCTTGCTTTCCCCGCCGTCTTCTTCTTCCAGTCTGTCTCTTTGTCTGCCTGTTCTTGTCTCAGTCTGTATTTCGGTGTGGTGTGTGTGTGTGTGTGTGTGTGTGTGTGTGTGTGTGTGTGTGTGTGTGTGTGTGTGGTGTGTGTGTGTGTGTGGTGCGTGCGCGGTGCGTGCGTGGTGTGCGTGTGTGGTATGTGATGTGTGTGAGTGTGTGTGAGTGAGTATGTGTGTGTGTTTCAGTCTGTCTGTCTGTCCGTCCTTCCGTCCGTCCGTCTCTCTCTCTCTCTCTCTCTCCTCTCTCTCTCTCTCTCTCTCTCTCTCTCTCTCTCTTCTCTCTCTCTCTCTCTCTCTCTCTCACTGTTTTTGTTATTATTCGCCTACTCGAGCCTCCATTTCTTTTCGTTGTGATATTGTTGTCGTTGTTGTCACTCTTCTCTTTCTCTTTCTTTCTTTCTCTTTTTTTATCTTCCACCTCATCCACAGTTTCCTCTTTCTTTTTCTCCTCATCTTCTTTCTTCTCTTTCTCACATTCTTCTAGCTATTTCTCTTCTATTTTTTGTTGCTTCCTCTAGTCCTACCCTTTTTCTCTTTTTCTCACATAAATCATACAACACCCCCCATACACACACACACACACACACACACACACACACACACACACACACACACACACACACACAACACACACACACACACACACACACACACACACACCAAAATCCGATTCTTGAATAATAGACAAAGGTGCTTGCAAACTGCTTTTTAAAAACAAAAGGAGTAACACACATGGAGAATGACAGTTATGACACGCATAAGGGAAAGAGATGAAGAGAGCGTGTAAATCTTTGAGAGTGGGAAGACGTGGGAAGAGAGAGAGAGAGAGAGAGAGAGAGAGAGAGAGAGAGAGAGAGAGAGAGAGACAGAGAGACAGAGAGACAGAGAGAAGACAGAGAGACAGAGAGAGAGAGAGAGAGAGAGGAGAAACGCACACACACACACGCACGCACACACACACACACACACACACACACACACACACACCACACCACGCACGCACGCACACACATAGATGAACAGACAGACACGATGGCAGAAGTAAGAAAAAAAATAGGGGGAGGAGAAGTGGTAGACAGATAAATGTCTTCCTGGTGAAAAACAACAACACCCAAACAAAACCCTGGCCAAAATGTGCAGTACATCACAGCGTTCACGTGTTGTTCTTTCCCATTTTTTCCTTTCTTTTTTGTTTTGTTTGTTTGTGCGAGGAAATGGATAGACTAAGAACAAAGAAACGAAAGGCTGAAGATGTGTAATACGATAAATGCGGCATTGGGACAATTTTTCACGTGTTATGTCGGGTTTGTTTTGCGTCATTGTAGATTCCCATCCTCACAGTCCGTTACCCTGAACAATGGGATCTTGTCAGATAATTCTCAGTTCCATTCATCCTCTTCCTCCCTATGTTAGCGCTTCTAACATTTGACATGATTCCACTTTTCCCTCAAGTCCCTGAGGAGTCGTTTGGGACACTGGAACTGCACTGAATTTTTTTTCTTCAGACTGTGCGTTGTGAGCAAGCTGAACCTGGCGGAGTTCACGTTTCTCCAGGTAGCAGTATGCATGCTGGGTATGTTGGTGTCACCCATGCCTACTATCACAGCTTCACTCTTATCATGTTAGGTGGTTCGGTTTTCGGCATTTACGCAAGATGTTCTGAGTGAGGTCGCACACAGGACCTCGGTTTATAGTCTTGACTTTTTGGGAGAGTGGAGTCAGTACAAAGTTAACTCCTGGGGGTAATAAACTCCTTTGACAGATATTTCAGCGCAGACTCCAACCCACACTTCCAGTTACCAACACAAAACCGACACTCTAAGAACTAGTCTACCCAAACCTTCACTTTCTGTTTTTTTTCATAGTTCTTTGTTTTGGGGCGAATGTCGAAATAACTTGTTCACAGTGTACTATGAAATTTTCGGAAATGTTTTAAAGAACTATTGATGAACCGCAATAATTCAAGAAAAATAGGACAAGAATGATTTTCATACAATGAAAGGTTTTAGGAAACACGATTACTTGGGTTATTATTTCTTAAGTGATCATTTATTGGATATACCCAACGTCTACACCTAACAAAATTCACTTACACTGGTAGTTAAACTTGAAGACTGTATTGTTTTGTCTGTGCTGAGAGACAGCATTAGTTATGGGTTCGGGTCTGCCTATCAAACTCTTGGAGCTTTACTCATGCACAATTTCAATACCACTTCAAGTAAAAACAATAGTAATGAAGATTTCTAACGCGTCTCATTACTGAACCTATGTCACTGTCAAAGTCAAAAGTTTATTTCCAGATGG
>CM060327.1:8172561-8175061 GCA_030674155.1 Stramonita haemastoma | reverse complement strand
TCATCATCTCGTCATAATCATCACCATCATCATCATCATTCATCATCATCCTCATGATCATCATCATCCATCAATCAATCATCATCGTCATGATCATCACCATCATCATCATACATTTTTCACCCTTCATTTGCCTTCTTGTCTTCCTCCTTTCCTTCCTACAGCTGAATAACGTCAAAATATTACTGGGCAATACACGATTCATCATACAGAAAAAATGTAGACATTTTAAAAAAATATGTTGTAAAGGAAATCAATAATTGTTTTGGGTCAGTAGAAGTACTCAGAAGATTTTGTTTCAATAATTGAATTTTGATAAAAGACCATTGTTCCTACATAAAGACACAAAAGGGAATAGAAATAACTATTCCAAACTTTTGGTACAGTTTTGTTTTTAAAGTAGGGTTGGTTTTTGTTGTTGTTTTCTTTTTCTTGAAGGAAAGGGGTGCCTTTGCTTTATTTTGTTTACAGTCAGGAGATTAAATCACAAAACTGCCTGAACTTGGGGCACTGTACCAAAGTTTAAACGTTGTGTTGGCAGCAAGATGACCTTGGTGAAACTCATCCCTCTACAGGTCGAGAGATGCATGCTTGGTATGTTTGTGTCGTTCATACCACTGGTCGCTGGTAGCCTATTTTTCTACGAAGGGTGGATGGGTTTTAACATATACAGAAGATGTTCTGCATGTGTACGCACACAAAACTTCGATTTGGTCTTTTTTGGAGGTGGGAGGGGGAGGGGATGTTCCTCAATTAGAGGCCAGAGGTTCACAATGTTGAGCTCTTTGTATATACGACCTTTTTTTTTTACACACCATTAAGGTAGTCGTATTTTGACTTCAGGTATGATGTACTGCACACGAGGTTTTTCTGTAAGATGTGATTTTTATCATCCTATTCTTCCAAAAGGCAGGATGGGTGCGCGCAAAATGTTCTACCCCCCCACCTCTGTCAGTCAAGAAAGACGTTAAAAAAAACTACCTCCCACAAAGACTGTGTCGTAAACAGCCCTACCTCTCTCCTTTTACCGTAGTTCTTCACGTGCAGAAGAGGCAACCAAGCCCAGATCCAGATAACAAAAAAGATTCAGATAACAAGGATCTTTAACCTGCGTCCTGCTACAATCAGTGTCTACTTCCATCACTACCATAGACCTCCAAATGCTTTTTACCTCCGGGGAAGAAGGGGACAGGAAAGCTCCAAAACCCACAAAGTGTGCCTCTCACTATATCAGTATCGGTTTCCATCACTTACCATCCATAATACTCTTAGTGCTGGGACAGAAGGCTAGCTAACTGTCAAAGACAAAAAGGGTAAAATGATGAATGACTGCATGAAAGATAAAAAGCAGGGAGAAGTAGGAAGGGGGGACGAGAGGGGGAGAGAATGAGAGAGAGAGAGAGAGAGAGAGAGATGAGAGAGAGAGAGGAGAGAGAGAGAGAGAGAGAGAGAGAGAGAGAGAGAGAGAGAGAGAGAGAGAGAGAGAGGGGAGAGAGAGAAGAGAGAGAGAGAGAGAGAGAGAGAGAGAGAGAGTCAGGCAGACAGAAAGACAGGCAGGCAGGCAAGCAAACAAAGAAAACATATAGAGAGAGACACAAACTTATACAAAAAAGGAAACTAAACTATAGGAAACGAGGATGATGATGATGATGATAATATCACAAGAAAAAAAAATCCCTAACGTTTTAACCAACAACCAACAAAGAATCAATATTGAAACCTGAAATATATCACATAGAATAAAAAATAAACAACCATCCTCAAGGTTCTAAGAAAAAAACAAACAACAAAAAATCAATGATACTGAAACCTTGATACAGGGAGGGTAAACAGAAGACCGGTAAAAGATGCCCTCTGCACTCTGCAAGCATGGGACGAGAATTGATCTCCCTCTGCTTGTGAAGAAAAGGGAAGATAGGAAAGACATGTTACACATTCCACACAGATAGACAGAGAGCCCAGACGCTGTATAAGAAAGATAGACAGACAGACAGAAAGGAACAGATTCCAGGAGAATGAAGGTGAGAAAGGGGAAGGAGAGAGTGGGGGAGGAAAAAGGAGAGAGAGAGAGGGGGGGGGGGAGGGGGGGCAGAGACATAGACAGAGTTCAGGATTCAGATTTCTTACTGTACATCAGCCTTAGGTCACAGTTCAAATGGCTGGTGGGCAAATAGAGTGAGCATGTGACATAAGTGTTATACACATATTGCCGTCAACGAATAGATACAGATGAAATAATGTATCAGAAACATTAAAACACGAAAATATGAGATAGATAGATAGATAGAAGAGTAGATAGATAGAATAGAAGATAGAAGAGATAGAAGAAGATAGATAGATAGAGGAGAGAGAGAGGAGAGAGATAGACAGACAGACAGACAGACAGACAAGATAGATAGATAGATAGATAGATAGATAGATAGATAGATAGATAGATAGATAGATAGATAGATAGATAGATAGATAGATAGATAGATATCAGAGTGGCTTTTTTCTACAC
>CM060327.1:8160061-8162561 GCA_030674155.1 Stramonita haemastoma | reverse complement strand
AGGAGGAAGCAAGGGAGGGTGGGGTGTGGGTGTGGGTGTGGGTATCAAGTGGGGGTGGGGTGTGGGTAGACATGGCCAGGTTTCTAGCAGCTGATGGCGTCTCTGCAGGCTTCGATCGGCATCAAAGAAGACGACGGTTTGCAGTATTTGCTACTCTCTCTGTCTCTCTCTCTGTCTCTCTCTCTCTCTCTTCTCTCTCTCTCTCTCTCTCTCTCTCTCTCTCCTTTCTTCTCTCTCTCTCTCTCTCTCTTTTGTTGGTTTGGATTTTTTTTGGAGGGGGGGGGGGGGGGGGGGGCGGGAGGTCTTGGGTGGTGTTGTGGGTGGGTGGGTGCTATTCCCTAACCAGGGCAAGGGCCGGATAAAAAAAAAAGTATGTAAATGCTTACTCTGTCACCCTTTGGAAATAAAGATCATTCATTCATTCATTCATTCATTCATTCATTTCATTCATTCATTCATTCTCTCTCTCTTCTCTCTCTCTCTCTGTCTCTGTCTCTCTCTCTCTTGTTTTGATTGTGTTTGATTGGTATTGTTTAGTAACTTGATTGGTTCACTTATGTGGTCTTTCATTGATTTCTTGATTATCATTAATTGAATTGCAATGTGAATGATTGATTTTTTTTGTATTTTATATTCATTTGTTTACTAATCCTTTGATTTATTCATATTTCTTTCATTTTGTCCCATGAGGGCCTGGTGTAAAGAAGCCTCTGGCTTATCCAATTACCCTCATTAAAATTTCGAGTTCGAGTTCGAGTTCTCTCTCTCCTCTGTCTCTGTCTCTCTGTCTCTGTCTCTCTGTCTCTCTGTCTCTCTGTCTCTCCTCTCTCCGTGTCTCACTCTGTCTGTCTGTATGTCTGTCTATCTCACTCTTCTCTTCTCTGTCTGTCTGTCTGTCTGTCTGCTCCTGTGTCTGTGTGTGTATAAGAGAAAGAGAGAAGTCACATGCTGGTAGCGAGAGAAAAGAGAGACAGAGAGAGACAGACTTAGACTCTAAAAACACCGTTCATTGTGTGTATGTGTGTATATACATACATAATATATATATATATATATATATATATATATATATATGTACACACATATACATATTATATATACATATATATATATATTATATATATATATATATATATATAATATATATATATATCCACGCACCTAACGGTATACGCATCCCTGCATGCAAGTGCGCGTGAAAGTAGGCATGTTAAGAACCAATTTTATGTCCCAAAGTGCAAGTGTTTCCATTTATAGTTCTTTATTTCTCACTTTATGTTTAGGCGCCAATTCCCAATTGTTTTCAGGGTGATGTCTGTAGGTATGACATTTGCATACATACCTGCCAAGCCAATTTCCTGACAAACTAATAAAATTTGGGGGGGGGAAGAAAAATGAACACCACACACACACACACACACACACACACACACACACACACACACACACACACACACACACACACACACACACACACAAACAAACAAGCATTACACACAAAAACACCACCCCTACACACACACGTCCCCATCCCAAACCCATCCACCCATCTATATCCAAACACCGCAACCGACCCCACACATCCCCTAGACACCCACCCACCCACCTTCCCTCACACACACACACACACAACACACACACACACACACACACACACACACACACACACACACACACACACACACAAACACACACACTCACACTCACACTCAACAAACAAAAACACCTTTAAAAAAACAAACAGCAACCTAAAGTGCAGGTAAGCTCTCGAAAAGTGAACAAGAAACTGAAGCCCCTGGTTTCGAGGAAACCTAAGCTGGGACGATAACAAAAAACACCTCGGCAGCCCCTTTCCCCTAGGGTTTATTCAGGGAGTGTGGGTTTCACCTGCCTCACCGCTGTGTGTGCAATTTGCTGGCTCTTCCAAAAACAGGCAAGTTATTTCGGGAACTGCATACGGGATGCACTATACACACACGTGCACAATCACACACACACACACACACACAGATGCACACACACGCACACACACACTGCATGCATGCACACCACACCACAGATGAACACACACTCGCGCAGGCAGGCACACACGCACGCACAACACCACACATACACACTCACTCACACTCATTCACACACACACACACACACACACACACACGCGCGCGCGCGCGCGCGCGCGCGCAAATGCTCTTGTGCAGAGTAAGAATTCATGCTTAAGAGACTGGTTACGTAAGCGTTTAATTATTTATCTATCTTTTTAGCGTGTGTGATAGCATAGTGGTTAGAACATTGTACTCCTGATCTGATAGTCAACTGAATGCATGGGTTCGAATCTCCATTGAGATTGAAGGGATTTTCCCCTGGAGTTAACATGAACGTTAGTGTTTCTTCATTCTGTATTGAACGCTCACAGAGCAACTGTTGTTGTCTGTCATATGAGCGAAAATTGGTGCTGACTCCGTTAATATTGATGTTGACTTCCCTCTCCGGAAAGTCA
>CM060327.1:8142561-8145061 GCA_030674155.1 Stramonita haemastoma | reverse complement strand
GTACCTCCAGATGTAAAATAATTTGAGATAGTTGACATTAACCCGTCAAGTTGGAAAATTCCTCATTCAGTTTAGATTAAGTTTATTTCTGGCATGCAGATAAAACTGAATGATACACAAACGAAAATGTTATTTATGCGAATAAGACTTGACAACTACGGCAAAAAACTTTTTTATGATTATGTCCAGCTCAGTTGCACTGCCTTATAACACGGCTTAGCTAACGAATTAATGTTCGGTTATTCTTCTTTATAATGTGTGGCCTTTGCATGTATAAACAATCCGAATGTCTCTGTCTATATCAACTTTGTCGCTATTTTCTTTCTCTGTCTTAGTGTCTTAGTGTCTGTCTGTCTGTCTGTCTTTCTCTGTCTCTCTCACTTCTATCATCTATACCTGTAGCTCACCTCATCCGGAAGTAGAATTACCTGCCGGAAGGAAGCACAACTGATGAGATGAGTGACAGTGTGTGTGTGGTTGGGGGGGGGGGGGGGGGGGGGTGCGCGTGCACACGTGTGTGTATGTGTGCATGTGCTTTTTTTTTTAATTCATTGTTGTTATTTCTTTTATTTCGAGGATAATGGAATCGAATAAGCACTCATACACTTTTTTTTACAACCGGTCCCCATGTGTATGCGGTTTTGTAAATTTTGTCATCCTTTCCCACCGGCACACTATGGCCTACTCTTGTGAAAAGCAAAACAGGTTTATAACGTGCACGCAATATGTTCTCCATGCGTTTGCACACGGTACCGCGGTTTATAGTCTCATCCGAAGGACTTTTGGGGGAGAGTGGAGTCGGCACTGATATTAACACTAGGGGGGGAAATCCCCTTGAACAGGATTCGAAGCCGGGTCAGCAGATCACGAGCGCTATGCCCAAGGCTCTAACCGCCACTGTCTGTCTATGTGTCCGTCAGTGTGTCCGTGGTTGAGGGTGACAGTGAAATGCATGGCTGTGAATGAAACCCTTGCAGAGTAAACACTTGTGGGGCTGCAATCATAGAGATAAGCTGCTCGGGATGCTTGGAGGGGAGGGAGAGAGAGGAGGGAGAGAGAGAGAGGAGAGGAGGAGAGGAGAGAGAGAGAGAGAGAGAGAGAGAGAGAGAGAGAGAGAGAGAGAGAGAGAGAGAGAGAGAGGAGAGAGAGAGAGAGAGAGAGAGAGGAGGACAGAAGAAGAGAGAAGAAGACGGAGAAGGACGAGAGAGGAGGGAGAGAGAGGAGAGAGAGAGAGGAGAGGAGAGAGAGGGAGAGAGAGAGAGAGAGGGGAGGAGAGAGAGAGAGAGAAACGGAGGGACGCGTCGACAGAGAGGGAGGATTGAATAGAGGAGGAGCACAAGAGAGGAAGGGAGAGAGAGACAGGGATGCATTTTGTCACACGTTCTCTCCCACCTAAATGGCCTCCTTCCAAAAAGCAGGGCAGGAGTGTAACGTTATACAAAATGCTCTGGCACGGGACCTCAATTGTATAGTCTCATAGGGACGTTCAATGGAGTGTAGTCAGTACTCATGTCAACTCATGGGTAAAAAATCCCGTTCTCTGTGTGGCTCGAACTTAGGCTGGGAACAGGTCGTAGACGGCGAGTGGACGCTCTAACCACTAAGTTGCCTATCCTCGTTCCTGTTGGCAGTCATGAAGTCAGCTAGGCTGAATTATAGAAACAGCTTATAACTCAACACACACCGTACTAGAGAGTATAGATCACAGTTTAATGCCCATCACACAGTTGACAATTCACGCGTGCTCACAAAAAGTAAGGTACAGTTCCTACATAATGAAGGGAGAGCATCGGACTAAGTCGAGGGCAGATGAGGCGGCACCCACTCCTCTTCCTCGCTGTTTTCCTTCCTAACCTAAGAGGGAGGTACCCATTTACAGCTGGTGATGGGGACGGTACGACGCAAGGCGTGCACGATCCACGATGGTATCACGCGATGTGTTAACCTGCTTGGAAGCGTCTTGACCTGAGCTCTCGGTTCGTCATGCTCAAACTCTTTAAAAAGCAGCGAAAAAGCATGCGAACTTCGGCGTAAGAAAGAATAAGCAGGAGTATGGATGAAATATTTAGAATTGGTTAATTTTGTCGTTATTGTGCACAGTAACACAATATATCTCAGTCAGGAATAAGCTTTTCAAATGTGCTGACAGATTGTGATGTGAATGTAAGGTGGAATGCAAAATACCATGTCCATTTTTCCTGTTCCTAGCTGAGAGCTCCAAAGTTCACCAATGGTAACAATTGCCATGTGAGCGTTTCTTTGCCAGCCATTCAGAAAGCCATATTGCGGACTTTGGGGACATCCCGTCAATTTAAATGCAGATTTCTTTTTCTGTTCTATGATTTTCTTAGCAAAAATATTTGTGTATCATACAAATTATGACATACTGCCAAGAGGTCGAGGTGTGAAGGTCAAATTCAGCATACTGAGGTGGCCATGCGTAATCAAATATGGCGATATCCATTTACATAATTGTACTATGTCTGTCTGTGTGTCTGTC
>CM060327.1:8132561-8135061 GCA_030674155.1 Stramonita haemastoma | reverse complement strand
GATGATGATGAGTGAGTGAGTGGTGTGTGTGTGTGTGTGTGTGTGTGTGTGTGTGTGTGTGTGTGTGTGTGTGTGTGTGTGTGTGGTGTGTGTCACTCGCACCTGTGTACGCGTGTGTGTATGCGCATGCACGTGCGTGCACGTCTGTGTCTGAGTCAGCGAGTGCATAGGTGTTATTTGAGCAAGTACAAGTTGAGACTGCACAATACATTATCTCTCTTTTATTTATTGTTTTTTTTTCAAGAGGGATGGGGGGGGGGGCATTTTTGTTTCCTAGGGATATCAAAGATTATACTTAAGTTTCGCGCGTGCGCGTGTTGATTCGTGGGCGTGCGGACGTGTGTTTATGTACGTCAAATGCATACCGTATCGAAAGCGTCTATAAGGAGAATTGGAGAGTAGAATGCTTAGTTAAGTTACACACTTAGCTGCAAGATTG
Source organism: Stramonita haemastoma (assembly GCA_030674155.1). Lineage (NCBI taxonomy): Eukaryota > Metazoa > Mollusca > Gastropoda > Neogastropoda > Muricidae > Stramonita > Stramonita haemastoma. The sequence goes on along the minus strand of CM060327.1, from coordinate 8,134,622 downwards.
CGCTTTGTGAAAATAAAAGCAGATGGATAGAAATCCGTTTTTTGGTTTTACACATGGCTCGGCTTGCTGGATTTGGCTCTTGTCTCACTGAGGAAATGCTGAATTGCTACACAGGCCTTTTTCAGGTAGCGTGGTCGTAGGCGATTTAAATTTGATGAATTCCTATCCTTTGCAGGAAAACAAAAGCTATTTTCAGCTGATGTGGATGATAGATATTAATTCTAGCTTTCGTAACTATAATCTGGTATTGAGCTTATCACGAAGTTTTAACAGAAAAAACATTCATACCCCCACCCCCCAATCACATATTGCTTAATAGCGTACAGACCTACTGGAGGGCAGTAAGTACGGGTAGCCACTTAAATCTTCCCGAAAATAAAATGGTTTGTAACAACACTTCACACACACACACATACAATATATATATATATATATATATATATATACAAATCCGCATATACATTAGCTCCCTGCTGCAACTATGTAGCCCTGTACATAGAGACTGCATCAGTTCTACGTTATTATTGCCAAAGTGAAGTGTATGCAGCCAGAGTGAGGGCAAAACCACAATCCAAGGAAACAGAACCTCGCACAATTCGCTGGTGTCTCCTAATTTAGAAACGCAGCGTTGTGCTCAAACTCCTCCTCTCGCATGGGAAGTAATCTATTACCGCCCTGTATACGCACACACCACACACACACACAACACACACACACACACACACACACAACAACAACAACCCACAGCAAGCAAGCAAGCAAGCAAGCAAGTAAGCAACAAGCGCTCACACAAGCACACACACACATCTCTCTCTCTCTCTCTCTCTCTCTCTCTCTCTCTCTCTCTCTCTCTCTCTCTCTCTCTCTGGTCATGTTTCAAGTACTCGTATCTAAGAGAAGAGCTATTTCAAAAAACGTACAACCTGACAATCCATAAACACAAGATAGCTACAAAACGGAACGAAAGACATGGATTGGAGATTAGCATCAACACCAGGGTACCCCTGACAAATGGATCAGCAACACTGCCGAAATCTCCCTGACACCCCCATCTTTCCAGCATATTCACTTCAATTAGCTCCGATAGCTTCTGCAAGGCAAAGCTTCTCTCTTCTGTCTGCATTAATGACCTGTTAAGAAAAGGGAGGGAAAGCCTCCGACCAAAGCTGCGGTATGGTAGAGTAATCCCCCCATGTCTAGAACCGGAAAGGTCATTCATTCGCGCAAGTCATGTCATGTCGTCACGTGCTGTGCATACATACATTAATGCAAAAGATGCAGCGAGGGCAGGGTGTAAAATGCCATGTTTTAGATTAGAAGAGGATGATTATTAGCCCAGGCCGTGGGCAAAATGCCATGGCATAACTTAACATGTCGTTATGCTTGGTAATGTTACATTAGGGAATTGCCTTTCTTCAGGACAACCGCCTGGCATAGAAACCTGTATCGTACCATGAAAGGAGACAAATCAAAATGTTCTGACGTCAGAGTATTGCTGCCTCTATAGCGAAGGTTTTGAAAACAGTAATTCGTACAAACTTCTCATCCAGTGTGTACTTACAGTCTCTTAGTGATTCACATGTGTGATGAGTGAGTCAGAGTACATGTTCTGGGTGACCCTGTTTATCTGGGGAACGCTAAACAACAAAAATAACAACACAGACGATGGAATGAAAGAAACAGGATTTTAAAAAATTCTTCCTCGGCTACAGCTCCAAGATTCTTCAACAGTGAGATTTTGGGTATACAACCTTTTGGCCACCATGAAGGTAGCAGCATTCCGCTTTCAGGGAATAGAAGCGGGAATAAAACCAAAGCTCGAGGACGTACGTGAACGTCTTTCTTTCTATTCTTGGGGATGTTTTGCCCCTTTTCTACGGACAATCAAAAGCCATCCAATTAGGGTAATGGCGCAGGAAACGTTGAAAAACAGGACAGAAGGTGCAGTTTGTCATGAAGACTGGATACTACAGAGGACGAGCACCGCCCACTACCGCTGTACAGACAGTCTCCTTTAATGCTATATTCCTGCTCTGCTCCTCATCTCATGCCTTGAGGGAC
>CM060327.1:8102561-8112561 GCA_030674155.1 Stramonita haemastoma | reverse complement strand
AAACCCCACTCACCTCCCCACCCACAACCAAGGAAAACAAACAAAGCAATCTTAAGAGAAACTAGCATATATTTTGTTATTTGCTTTATATCTACAATGCACTAGTGAAACAGTTGACATCGCCTCTGTGTCAGTCAGTGTTCTTATTATTCAAAAAGAAAATAAAATCACAAAAGCTTTCATCTCCCCCAAAAGAAAATAAATACAATACGAAGCTGAAACTATTTCATCACAAGGATTTCGTCTCATCGAAAGCAATATCTATGTAAATTGCAAAAAACAACAACAACAAAAACAGCAACAGTATTTTAGCCTACATTTCTCAGGAATACCCCCAGTCTTCCTATACTTCTTTGCATGAGATTTCAATCGATGGTGTATTTTTATTGATAAAGTTCAACACCTAAAACAGAAAGTAAACGTCTCTGAAACTAAAAGCAAAACAAAGTTTGTAAAAACAAAAAACAACAAAAAACCCAACAAAAAGCAACAACCCAAAACAAACATAAGGTTAAAATGGTTCAGGAGATCCATTCAGGAGATGCTAACTTTTGCTTCACGGCTACACTCCAGCTTTAGATTTTCCGCTTTTCCTCTAATGTTATTACACTCTTGCATTTCGTACTGCATGTCCTAAAGCATCCACAGAAATAAAACCCACTTTTTGTAAAAGAGAGCCCCTCACTAAAAACTCGAAAAATGTGGTAGGTTTGAACTTTCAAAAAACTTTTTTTTCAACAAAACACTGTACCCTCTCACTTCTCTATCGGCTGCTAGCTGCCTAGCCCCAATATGCATACGTGAGATCAAACACTGTAGAAACACAAGCAATCCTCATTTGGTGATCATTCCCCCTTTGTCATTACTACCTGGTGTTGAATCTATGTTTTCCATCCCCCAAAAAACAAGTACACAGTGCATTTTTCCTTTCATCATTAAAAAAAATAATGAAAAATGAGCAAACATTTTTTTAGACTGGCACTCTATACAAAATACTACATGATCCGGAAGCTAAAGGTGAAGTGTAGCCCAACCCTACATGCTCTGGTTAACCCCATAGCATCGTTACCGGGTATCTATCTGTTCGGAGGCAAGGTGGGCGTGGCTTATCTAAGTGGAGGAAAGAGAGGCTGCCACTAGTGCTGCTTGTCAGTTAGGTGACGTCAGCTGCATCTCTGGCCTCCGCTCCTTCAGTTCAAATTCTATTTCTCAATTAAGACAACTGCTACATAATTATTTTAGGTAAAAGATCATAATCGAGTAAAACCAGAGTTTGCGATTCTACTCTGTGAGAAATAGGAGCCTTGTATTTTTCCGTCAGAGCGAGAAATCTGAGACTATTTCATAGTGTTACTTTCTGCACTGTTACTTTCTGGACCGTAACAGTTCAAACAGCAAGACACATCTACGTGTGTGGCAGAGGACTTTTCAGCCTTTACCGACCCCTCCTGTGTCTTCAAAGACTGACCTGTGCTTCATGGTCTTCATCTCTGGCAACAGTTTAGCCTGCTGAATCCAGAGTACTAGGTGAAGTGTGAGGGTTCCTAGATGTGGGGCTAATCTGTTAATGTCAATGCAAAGGAGGCGAAAACGCAATGCTGTTTTCCTATTTAGGCAAAAAAATAAAAAAGATAAATAGGTGGGTGGTGTTAGTGTGGTGGTGTGATGTGTGTAGATGGGGATAGTTGTAGGAATTGATAAAGATTGGTGGATGTGTATGTGTGTTTCAGAGTGTGATGGACTTAGTATATCCAGGATTGTTTTGGTGGTTTTTTTTTAAAAGATGAAAGAGGTATTAAAAACTAGAGTAAAGAGGAGAGAGATACAGTGAGAGAGAGAAGAGGACTAGAGAGAGAGAGAAAATGATGAGAGAGAGATGGAGAAGAGAGAAAGAGAGAGAGAGAAAAGAAGAGAAAGAAAGGAGAGCAGTAGACAATAGAGAGATCGGAGAGCACAGAGAAAGACAAGACAAGCGAAGAGAGACAGAGAGTGAGAACAGAGTAGAAAGCAGAGAGAGATAGAGGACGAGCAGGAGAAGAAGAGACGAGACGCGAAATACGGCAGATGCACACATTACGAATAGTAGCACAGAGAGAGAGACGAGAGAGAGAGAGAGATGAAGAAGAGAGAGGTAGAAAGAGTGATTGATGAAGAGAATCGTGGATAGGATAGAAGAAAACTGAAAAGAGAAATCTGATGGATAGGAATAATTAGAAATCACGGAAGTGAATACATTATTCATCAATAAAAATAAATAATAGATACAGAATCAAAGCAGAATAGATAAAATTAACAGGAAAAATAGCAACGAAGCAGGAATGATTCAGAAATGTCAAATAGCAAAACGTGAGCCGACATAATCAAAATATTTTTTTTATTCATGTTTTAATATTTCATTTCTTTTCCTAGCAGAATGGGGTGTGAGTTCGAACTGGTTTTCGAGTTAATAAGCGATGGCACAGAATAAATTATCAACTGATGAGACATTTTACATACACACACATACACACACAGATATAATTAAACACTTTACACGCACACATACACACACATATATGTATATATATTATATAATTATCATATACATCTCTCTCTCTCTCTCTCATCTCTCTCTCTCTCTCTCTCTCTCTCTCTCTCTCTCTCTCTCTTCTCTCTCTATATTATATATATATATTATATAATATAGACAGGCAGACAGGAGACAGACAGAGAGACAGAGAGACAGAGAGACATACAGACAGATAGATAGATAGATAGATAGATAGATAGATAGATAGATAGATAGATAGATAGATAGATAGATAGATAGATAGATAGATAGATAGATAGATAGATAGATAGATAGACAGACAGACAGATATATATAGACAGGCAGACAGGCAGACAGACAGAGAGACAGAGAGACAGAGAGACATACGACAGATAGATAGATAGATAGATAGATAGATGATAGATAGACAGACAGACAGACAGACAGACAGACAGACAGACAGACAGATAGATAGATAGATAGATAGATAGATAGATAGATAGATAGATAGATAGATAGATAGATAGATAGATAGATAGATAGATAGATTCATAGTGTCGCCACAGAGGAGTGAATAAACATCATAAACTTTTGATTTCTACAGAGTCTAAGAATGATTCAGACACAAATTTTTCGCCTGAATGATCAGTAGCCATACTTCTATAGTCTGTAATCAGTGCGCTTGTGAAAGGATTTTTTTCTTCTTGAAAAGTTGTTACAAAAAATAAGCCGTGTTTCCTTTTTTCACCAACTCACATCTACTGAGAAGCAACGTTCCCAAGTTCTGTGTGATACAGTCAGTGCATCAGATTGCAGATGAACCGCAGATTTTGTGCAGTGCGGTATCGCACGTCTTCGAAAGTTCAGAATTAAACATAAAAATAACAAGTAAGAAGAAAAGAAGAAAAAGCAGCGAAAGAAACACTAAGAGTTGAAAATAAAAGTTCAAGAAGGGGGAGGGGGAGAGACGCAGTGATATTAATTTTCTCACAGGAACGGAAGTGAAAGGGAAAAAGATGGAAAGAGAGCACCATATGTTGGTGAATGTAACTCTCCTTTCCTGGCAATTTGTCCATCACAGGCCTTTGGAATGAAAACGACAAAGACTGTAACAAACAAAGAACAACAGCAGCGGTAGTATATGACATCAGCAACAGCCAACGACAACAAACAACAAAAAACATTAATCACATTTCCCTTGGAAATAAAGCAAATCAAATTACATTGTTTACAAAAGTGCAGGGCCGCTGGATGCTTCAGACAAAACAAACGTAATTTAGGATCAAAACAGCATCGATATGAAACAGTTTTTATCCTGAAAAAAACCCGCAATATTGCAAATAATCATGTCCGTCATTTTCTACTTATGCCTACTTAAAAGATCTTCAGAATCCGGCATGCATTTCATAGATGCACCAGATGACAGAATTCAATGACAGTTGGATGAATAGATGGACAGAGGGACGAAAAGAAAGGAGAAACAGACACATAAACGAGGGAATGAGAAAGAAAAGGAGGGAGGGGGGAGGGGACTGTGGAAGATTTTAGAGGATAGATGAAAACAAAAACCTAATTGAGGACCGTTCATTTATTCTTTACTTGTCCTGCTGCTTTTGCTCTCTTTCAACTCATATCCGTTCGCGTGCACGCGCACGCGCGCGCGCGTGTGTGTGTATGTGTGTGTACGTGTGTGCGTGCGTGCGTGCGTGCGCGTGTGTGTGTATGTGTGTTTGAGTGTGTGTGTGTGCTTGTGTGTGTGTGCGTGCGTGCCTACGCGTGTGTGTGTATGTGTGTGTTTGAGTGTGTATATGATTGTGTTGTGTGTGTCGCGGGCGCGCGTGCGTGTGTGCTCGTGCGTGCGTACGTGCGTGCGGTGTGTGTGTGTGTGTGTGTGTGTGCGTGCGCGTGTGCACGCGTGTGTGTGATGTATATACATCATGTGTGTGTTTGATTGTTGTTCGTTTTACCTTTTTTTCTCAAAATTACAAAAAAGTACACAAAATATACAACGGAATATTTCGGTTTTCCCTTAAAATCTCTCAATCCTTCGCTCCTACCCAGACAAAATATAGAACATAAATCCTCAACATTTTTTGTTCTTTTTTCAAGCAAAAAGAAAAGCGTTTCAGAATCACTAAAACAACATTTTTTTTTCATCCGAGCACACTCATTATTTATCGTTTTAGGGCTGCAATCAGTGCACTTGTGAAGGGGGCTTTTCCTCGTAGACACACACCACACACACACACACACACACACACACACACACACACACACACACACACACACACACACACACACACACACACACACACACACACACATACACACAAAATATCGTTACGAAAAAGAAAAAAAGAAAAAATCCCATCAATCAAATAAATGTTCCCGAGTTCCGAGTAACGCAATTAGCTAATCTGATTGCAGGGCGACACAGACTCTCTGAACAGGGCGTCTCTCTGGCGTGTCTTTAAGGTCTGGACTAAAGAAAGACAAGAGAAAAAGAGATGAGAAAAACAGCGAGAAAAAGCGTAAAAAATGAGAGTGCGGGCAAAAGGTTATAGTGAGGATGAGGTAAGGGTGCACTCAACTTGGTTTTTTTTGGTTTTTTTGTAAAACGAAAATAAGAACAGAGAAGAAGCAAACGGATGAATAAATACATCAATTAATCTCTGGGGAAAAAAATCTAATGAGACGAAATGCATCGAAAAAATAAATGGTAGTCCTAAACTTCGTCTCCGTCATTACTTTCAACAGCGACCTCCATCTCCATCACTTTGCCAAAGTCAAGTCAGAATCACATCAGGCGCGTTGAAGAGAGAGAGAGAGAGAGAGAGAGAGATGAGAAGAGAGGAGAAGAGAGAGAGAGAAAGAGAGAGAGAGAGAGAGAGAGAGATGAGTGTGTGTGTGTGTGTGTGTGTGTGTGTGTGTGTGTGTGTGTGTGTGTGTGTGTGTGTGTGTGTGTGTGTGTGTGTGTGTGTGTGTGTGTGTGTGTGTGTGTTGGTGTTTGCGTGTTTGTGTGTATGTATGTATGTGTATTAATATATGTTATTACTATTCATGAACTGGTCGCATGCTTGCAAATGATTTGAATGCAAGTGCTTTGATATGCTGACTTTACAAGATTCGGCCCTTTACAAATCCATACACGTTTCATATGTTTATCATCATTAGTATTATTTCCTTCTTATACAGAATTCTGTCTTAGCTATTTGTCCATCAGCAGTCTCTGTGATGGAAAGTAACAACAGTAACAGCAACAGCAGCAGCAGCAGATAGCAGCAGCAACAGAAGCAACAAACAACATCAGAAATATTTCCCACAGGAATCGAGCAAAACAAATCGAATTAGCATAGTGTTTTCACCACAACAAAACCCCTGCATAGCTCAGACCGAATCAAGGTAATTGAGGACAAAAACCGCTGCTTTCAGACATTAAAATTGTTCAATCTGAACAAGTGAACTGATGAATAATTCAAGCAATCCGCCATTATCTAATTATGCTCAATTCAAAACTATCTTTGCTATCCTGAACACATACAATGGATGTGTTAGACAACAAAATGAATCTAATGATGGGTGGAAGGAAGGAAGGAGGGCTGGAGGGATGAAGATATGGAAGGGGGAAAGCCTGCGGACTAGGAGTAGGAGGAAAGATGGAGGAATGTTTATTTGTTTTACAGCCTTCCTGCCTTTTTCCCATTTGCTTTCTTTTAACTCCCAACCTTTATTATTAATAATAATACATGGAATTTATACAGCGCTATATCTTGCAAAAACAAATCAAAGCGCTTGCATTCGACCTATTCTTACAAAAGCAGCCTATAACAATTAATATTTTTAACAAATTCGAATAGTGTGTGTGTGTGTGTGTGTGTGTGTGTGTGTGTGTGTGTGTGTGTGTGTGTGTGTGTGTGTGTGTGTGTGTGTGTGTGTGTGTGTGTGGTTATATACCACTTTAACTCACAGCAAGTTTCTCTGAAATTAGGGCTGCTCTCCTATTGTAGATCACATCGCCACAGAAGCAATGGGACCCATTATCTTTCTTTTTTCTCTGCATGTCTATTTCTTTCGCTATCATAGTGGCTTTTTTCTACACATTTTAACAGGGACAACTCTTTTATTGCCGTAGATTCTTTTACGTGCGATAAAATGTGTGTTACACACGGGACCTCGGTTTATGGTCTCATCCAAAAGAGTAGCATCCAGACAACCATCTATGATCTAGTGAATGGGGGACAACTTTGGGGCACAAAAACGGAGATCGAACCTGGACTTTTCGTTTTCGAGGTAGAAAAGTTACCACGAGACCAACAGTATGTGTGTGTACGAGTCCGTGCCTAACATGCTCGTATACATGCGCACGTGCATGTATTTTTTTGTTCCGATTTTTTTTTAAATTTCCAACGAAATAAACCTAGACAGTGTTTAGGGTTCTTTCTTTCTCTTGTTAAACCTTTAACTCGGGCCACAAAAGAGATAAAACATAAATCCAAAAATTCTTTAAGCAACACATAATCTAGGGTTTTCTCTAATAACAACTGTTTCATACGAGCAATGAGTACTCATAGATTCGTTCGACTGCAATCAGTGCCCTTGTGAAGGGATTTATCTTGCGCAAAAACGGGGGGGAAAGTGCTACAAAGCAAGAATCATATTGTTCTTTTTCAACTTGTCCCGTCCATCAGACGTAACGCTCCCAAGATCCATGTAACACAATTAGGTAATCTGATCGCGGGTTACCATACCTTCTGTCTGCTGGGTTCTGTATTTGCCTTTCAAGTCTACAATTATATAAAGAGCAAGAAAAAAAAAAGGAAAAAAAAGCGGAGAAGGAAAGAAGGCACAAAAATATTTCTTTTTAGGGCAAAAAGTTTCAAGTAGGGTTGAAGGCTCTGTCTGTCTGTCTGTCTGTCTGTCTGTCTGTCTGTCTGTCTGTCTCTCTCTCATCTGTCTATCTCTCTCTCTCCCCCCCTCTCTCTGTCTGTCTGTCAGTATGTCTCTCTGTCTCTGTCTGTCTCTGTCTCTCTGTCTCTGTCTCTCTCTCTCTCTCCTCTATCTCTCTCCTTCTCCTCCCTCTCTGTCTGTCTATCTGCCCCCCCCCCTCTCTCTCTCTCTCTCTCTCTCTCTTTCTTTCTTTCTTTCTTTCTTCCTCCCTCCCCCATCAAATCCTCCTATCCTTCCATCCGTCAATCCATCTGCTGTCTGTCTGCCTACCTCTCTGTTTTCGGCAGAAATTCAGTGTACACTCTCCACGTCCACAAAACGTGTTTGGTCGTTAGCGCTTCCTAAAATCGTTAGGCAAGATGTACTCGATGATTGCTCTGTCTGTCTGTCTGTCTGTCTGTCTGTCTGTCTGTCTGTCTGTCTGTCTGTCTGTCTGTCTGTCTGCTCTGTCTCTCTCTCTCTCTCTCTCTCTCCTCTCTCTCTCTCTCTCTCTCTCTCTCCTCTCCCTCCTCCTCCTCTCTCCTCTCTCTCTCTCCTCTCTCTCTCTCTCTCTCTCTCTCTCTCTCTCTCTCTCTCTCTCTCTCCTCCTCCCTCTCTCCCCTTCTCTCTCTCTCTCCCTCCCTCCTCCTCCCTCCTCATTCCCACCTCTTCCCCTTCTATTTTTTCTCATCTTTTTCTCCTTTTCCTTTTCCTTCCCCTTTCTGCTGTCTTTGCTCTATCTTGGAGAAAATTCAATGTGAGAAGCTTTGCATCAGCGAAATGTCTTGAGTATGCAAATCAGTAAATACTATGCTAATGAGGGTCGCTTATGTCTCTTCCTTCTTCCTTTCCTTTACCGCTTATTCGCTTTGTTTAGTTGTTTATGTTGTTGTGGTCTCTTTTTTTTTTTTTTTGGGGGGGGGGAGGGTGGAGAGGGGCGGTAGTTTTGTTCTTGTTGTTATCGATTTGTTTCTTTTTGTTCTTTTCTCTTCAGACTTGGTATGTTTTGTTTGTAAGGTTTTTATTTCCTCACAATAATGCAATGAAAAAGGACGAATGCGATAGCCTAATGGTTAAGACAGTTTGATCTCAATCCCTGTGGGTCCATGAAGTCCTGGGTTCGAATCTTGGTGGCGGCGGCATCTGGTGAATTAAAGGTTGGAATTTTTACGATCTCACAGGTCAACTTCAAGTGCAGACCTACCAGTGTCTAAATTTCTTTCGGGTATACACACATAGAAGGGATCAAATATGCACGTTAATGATCCCGTGGTTCATTTGTCAGTGCTCGCTGGGTTATGAAAACACAAACATACCCAGCAATGCTACATGTACAACGAAATGAGCTGCTTCCAAATCAAAATGTGTCGGCCGAGCCCGGCGGGCAGACCTCCTACATAAGACAAGCACGAGAAAAGACCGGGCAATACACACTCTGTCGGTAAGAGCGTGAGAGGGGAGAGGAAAGAGAGAAGAAAATGGGAAACAGTTACAGACACTCAAGGTTTGGCTCACAACCACATAAATCGCAGAACTGTGATTGATTTTCCGTTGCAAAGCCACAAAACTCCATAGAACTTTAATCCCAACAACAAGGACGATGAGGATTAGGATGAGGATGATGATGATGATGAATTGAGAAGAAGAACACCAACAAGAAGAAGAACTAGAACAAGAACAAGAACATGAAGACAGAGGAGGAGGGGAGGGGATGACAAAGAAATTTTCCAGCTAATTCTTTGTTGTTGGTTGGGGTGTTTTCATGAATTACTTGTTGTTGTTTTTTGTCCCAACAGAGCTCAATAATAAAAACGTGGCTTCGCGAGTGAGAATCAAGTTTCTTGTTTTGTATTTTGGTTTGGAGAGATTCCTTCCTCTTTCTCTTTTCTGTCTGCTGTGTATCGTTTTGTTGTTTTAGATTTCTTTTCATTCCGGCCTCGTTCATTTTTTGTGGCTTCCTTCTTCCGATGTATTTTCTTTTCCTCTTGTCTCTGTTTTGAATTCTCTTTCCCCTGCCTATCCCTTATTCCTTTTGTTTCCTGTTACCTTTTGTGTCTTCCTGTAGCTAATGTTTAACAGCTTTTTGTGTTTATTTTTGTTTTTGCTGTTACGGTTATTGCCGCTGCTTCTGATCCTATTTCTTGTTGTTGTTGCTGGTCTTCTTTTTCTTCTTATTGTTGTTCTTGTTGTTCTTCTTCTTTTTCTTCTTTGCATTCTTCTTCTTCGTATTCTTCTTCTTGGCATTCTTCTTCGCATTCTTCCTCTTCCTCTTCGAATTCTTCTGCTTCTTCAATTAGAATTTCAACACTTTAAGACGCACCTAAAATCAAATTACTTCATGGTTTTGTTTTCAATTGTTCAAGCAGTTTTCAAACTCAAACTGCCAATCAAATTAAACACTGCTGTTTTTTTCTTTGGGAATAATAAAAAAAAAACCAATCAAAGAATACAGAATGAGCGGGATAGCCTGGTGGTCAGAGCGTGATACTTGCGATTTAACGGCCTGGGATCGAGCCCGGGTTCGATCCACCACCGAGACGCCCG
>CM060327.1:8092561-8100061 GCA_030674155.1 Stramonita haemastoma | reverse complement strand
GAGAGAGAGAGAGAGAGAGAGAGAGAGAGAGAGAGAGAGAGAGAGAGAGAGAGAGAAGAGAGAGAGAGAGAGACAGACAGACAGACAGACAGACAGACAGACAGACAGACAGACAGACAGACAGACAGACAGACAGACAGACAGACAGGCAGACAGACAGACAGACAGACACAGACAGACAGACAGACAGACAGACAGAAAGACACACACACAGACACACACACAGACTGACAGACACTTCTTTATCGATTGATAGCGCTTTCGGAAACAGGAAACTCCTTATGAGCTACAAGAGCTTTGACTTCGTTCTACTGTGCGTGCACAGGGCAGTCGGCAGGAAACATGATTGAATTTGTTTCCATTTGAAATATTGAATCGCTTAATGAAGTGTGGAAATATTGAATGCAAGACCTCTCCCAAACTGATTGATTCTAACTGTCAACGTTTTAAATCAGGAGATGTTTTGGGGGTTTTTGTTTTGATTTTGATAGAAAAGTTCACCTGGGTTTAGCTTTAAAAAATGAGTTAAATGCTTGCAATGTAAAAATGCTTTATTATGTGTTTGTTGAAAACTTGGAATGAACAACATTTTGTTTTGCTTTGTTAGTTTTATTTCTGGCTGCAAGCTACAAACTCTGAATGTCTAGACACGTGCGTGTGTGTCTTTGCGATGTGAAAGAGTCTACTACTAAAACAGTCATATAATGCAATCGATGAGTTTCTGCCTTCAGATAAAGAGGCACGAAGAAAACAGACAGACAGACAGATAGAAAGAAAGAGATAGAAAGAAAGAAGTAGACAGAAAGACAGAGATGTAGATAGGAAGAAAGGAAGAAAGGAAGAAAGGAAGAAAGGAGGAAAGAAAGAAAGAAAGAAAGAAATAGATAGATAGATAGATAGATAGATAGATAGATAGATAGATAGATAGGGTAGATAGATAGATAGATGGATAGATGGATAGATGGATGGATGGACGGGTGGACGGGTGGACGGGTGGACGGATAGACGGATAGATAGATAGATAGATTAGATAGATAGATAGATAGATAGATAGATAGATAGATAGATAGATAGATAGATAGATAGATAGATAGATAGATAGGTAGATAGGTGGTAGGGAGAGAGAGAGAGAGAGAGAGAGAGAGAGAGAGAGAGAGAGAGAGAGAGAGAGAGAGAGAGGAGAGAGAGAGAGAGAGAGAGAGAGAGAGAGAGAGAGAGAGAGAGAATGAGAGGCAGGCAGAAAGACAGACAGAGACATAGACAGAGACATAGAGGGAGAGACACATACAAAGAGACAAATAGAGAGAGAGAGATAGACATATATAGACAGAAAAACACAAGACAGACAAGCAGAGGAACAGAGAGAAGGCGACCGACAAATAAGTCTCTGTGCTAAGGGGTATACTTCTTTATCGATTGGCAGCATGGCGGAGGCAGTAAAACAACAAAGCAAGCTAAAAGGAACTCCCCTGGGGGAGACTTCAAGAGCTGTTTGACTTCGTTTGCCTTTGTGGGCACTGACTGGCCCCACAACATGATTCAATTCACTGAAATGAGCAAGTTGTAAACAACCAATACTTAACACAGACAGCCTCGGAAACGTAGAAAAACGTGGAATGGATCAACAAGAGACAGAAGCAGAATGATGTTGCACGAAGTCGGAGAAGTCAGAGAGAGAGAGAGAGAGAGAGAGAGAGAGGGGAGGAGAGAGAGAGAGAGGAGAGGAGAGGAGAGGAGAGAGAGAGAGAGAGACAGAGAGAGACAGAGAGACAGAGAGACAGAGAGACAGAGAGACAGAGAGAGAGAGAGACGAGAGAGAGAGACAGAGAGAGAGAGAGAGAGGGGGGGGGGAGGGAGGTGTTGCAGGCAGGCAGACAGACAGACAGACAATCGACAGACAGAGACACAGAGAGAGCTGGAGACAGAGAGAGATAGAGACAGTCAGACATACAGAGACAATAAGCGAGAGAGAAAGAGACAGAGAGAGAAAGACAGACATACAGAAACAGACAGACAGTCAGTCAGACAGACAGACAGACAGAGACCAGACAGAGACAGAGACAGAGAGAGACAAAACAGTCAGACATACAGATACAGTAAACGAGAGACAAAGAGACAGAGAGAGAAAGACAGACATACAGAGACAGACAGACAGATAGACAAACAGACAGATAGACAAAGAAACAGACATAGCTATACAGAGAGAAAGAGATATATAGACAGAGAATGATTTAACGCAGCACCCAAACAACCCCCCAAGGAGTTATGGGGCAAATCAAGACACATGAACCTAAACTCGGACTGGCAAACCCAACTAGGACTTTGTGGTTTGTGCCAATACTCATTCCTAACAGAACCCAAAAAATGCAATACATTTATACAACCCAGATGTATTAGGGCGATATATCACATAAATAATGAAAAACAATTTCAGTTGGAAAGGTGACATGTAACAGAATAGGACTTAGTCACATTCTTGGAATTAATATGATCATTATTAATAGCACGCACGCACAGAAGAGAGAGAGAGAGAGAGAGGAGGGGGGGGGGGGGGGGGGGTAGAGAGAGAGAGAGATGGGGGGGGAGGAGATGAGTGAGAGAGAGGACAACAGTACACAAACCTCTTTTTCAAAAATAATACGCACTGAATTATGGGTGTTTTTTTCTTTGAATCCAGTCCCTACTCTGGTGAGGCTTTGAAATGATCGATAGATAAGTTAAATGCGTACATGACTAATCCAAGACATCAACTGAGTAAATATGTGTATACATAAACTCTGACAGAACAAATATATAGATGAATAGAGAAAAAAATGAATGACAAAATTTAAAAAGTATATAGGTATTTGGGGGGGAAAAGCCAGAAGGCAAAACAGACTATCAAAGACATCTTAAAAAGCGCTCGTTCGAGTGGACTTTTCCCCTGAAGTCAACATCAGTGCTGACTCCACTCCCCCGAGAGTCCTTCAGATGAGACTATAGAACAAGCTTCTGTGTGTGAACGCACGCAGATTATCTTGCACACACGCTAAAACTCGTTCCGCTTTTGAAGAGTAGGCTATTGTGTGCCGGTTGGAACGAATGACACAAAAAAATCAAACAAACAGGAACACTGGTGTCGTGTTTAGACATTAACCCCAAAGGCTATCTCGAGGGTGGGAAAAAATGGTCGCATACCCAAAATCTCGTCATTGGACAGCAACAGAGCTTTAGCTGAAGAGAGAAAAGGACAAAGAAAAGCAAACAAACAAAATCCCAAGAAACAAAAAAATCTTTAAGCACAAGTTGCAGTAATATAAAACAACCACACAGGAACAGAACAAACAAGCAAACAAAACCTTTTTGAAAACTAAAACGAAAAGAAGGAAAAAACCAAATCGCAAGTATTTTTAACTCCTTCCATCCAATTCAAACAAAAACAGCACACACCATCAAAAATTCAAAACACGCAGCAAGACAAATCAGACAAGACAAGACAAGAAAGAGAGGGAGCGAGAGGATGGGTGTTTTTTCCTTATCGATGGGTATTGTGAGCCAGCTTCAAAGCCGGAGGGGCTAAAAGGAAATAGCGTGTAAGCTTCATGGACTTAGATATATTTTTTAGCTGCATCATTTCTGTAGCGGTCATGCTGTAACCAAACTACACTAGAAAAGGCTTTAATGTTGCTGTTGTTGTTGTTGCTGTTGTTGTCGGTGTTGTTGTAAAATTTTTCTCTCTCTCTCTCTCTCTCTCTCTCTTCTTCTCTCTTCTCTTCTCTCTCTCTCTCTCTCTCTCTCTCTCTCTCTCTCTCTCTCTCTCTCGTGTCGTGCGGAGCGTGCGTATGTGCATGCGTGTGTGTGTGCGTGTGTGTTGGTGCGTATGCGCGCGTGTGTGTGTGTGCGTGACATGTATAAGGTGGAGAAGATTACATTATTTAGAAGTGGAAAAAGCCTGGTGGTTAGGACTCAATCTCGTGATCTGAGTTAACTCTGGCAATAACTCCACTCCCATGGAAATTCTTCCAATAAGACTAGTAACCAATGTCCCATGTCTCAAACGTACACAGACCATCTTTTTACACGTTCAAAATCCGTTCACATTTCGTTGAAATGCACGCCAGTCATGGCATAAGTGAAAGGTAAATACCCAGTATGAAACCTCAACTAAGACAGAAAGAGAGAGAGAGAGACAGAGAGAGAAAGGGACAGAGAGAGACAGAGACAAAGACAGAGAGAGACAGAGACAGAGAGAGACAAAGACAGAGAGAGACAGAGACAGAAAGAGACAGAGAGAGACAGAGAGAGACAGAGACAGAGATAGACAGAGAGACAGAGACAAAGAGAGACAGACGGACGGAAGGACAGACAGACCAACAGACAGACAGATAGACAAACGGACAGACAAAAAGACAGAGGGACGGAAAGACAGAGAACGACACAGACAGACAGACGGACATACAAAGAGGTCGGCAGGTAGAGTGCAACACAAACAGACAAGAGACAGAGACAGACAGAAGCAAAGAGAGCGAGACCGACAGAGAAAGCAGACGATAACATTGCCACAACGTTGATGATAATATTATTGTTATTCTTTTCTCCTTTCATGGTGGCCAACCCCCAAAACTCACCCCGCCCCTTGTAAAAATGGCACACATAAAAACAGAGAGAGTGGGAGAGAGAGAGAGGGAGGGGGGGAGTACAGAGAGAGAGAAAAATACAGAGAGAGAGAGAGAGAGAGAGAGAGAGAGAGAGAGAGAGAGAGAGAGGAGAGAGAGAGAGAGAGAGAGAGAGAAGTAGAGAGAAAGAGAAGAGAGAGAGAGAAAGACAGAGAGAGAGAGAGAGACAGACAGACAGACAGAGACAGAGATACAGAGAGAAAGAGAGAAATACAGACAAAGAAATACACAGACAGAAATAGAGAAACAGAGAAAGAGTAAAAAAAAAAAAATTAAAAAAGGGGGAGAGAGAATAGAGACAGACAGACAAACAGACAGGTATAAAGACAGAAGGAAAAAGGGGAAAAAATGAACGAATTCATAAACAAACGAATCAGTGAACAAATGAAAGGAAAAAGGAAAAGAAAGAAACAGAGGGGAAACAAAGGAATTTAAACAAAGAAACAAAACAGAAAAAAAGAAAAGAAAAGGAAATTCCCTTAACAGGAGGAAACAAAACAAAATAACGGATGGAAAAGCCAAGCAAACTATAAAAAAAAAAATGTACACTTCCTTCACAACACTCGCCCTAAAAGATATTAGGCACAGTTTTCAAACATAACATATCCCTACTGTGGATACAGTGTATGCCTTTAGGGCGAATAAATAACGGAGAGAAAAAAAGAAAAGAAAGAAAGAAAATGAGGAAGGAAGGAAGGAAGGAAAGAAAGAAGGAAGGAAAGAAAGAAGGAAGGAAAGAAGGAAAAAAGAGAGGGAAGGAAAAAGAGAGGGATGAAGGAAGGAAGGAAGGAAGGAAAGGGAGGGAGGAAGGAAGGAAGGAGGGAAGGAAGGAAGGAAGGAAGGAAGGAAGGAAGGAAGGAAGAAAGGAAGAAAGGAAGGAAGGAAGAAGGAAGGAAGGAAGGAAGAAAGGAAGGAAGGAAGGAAGGAAGGAAGGGCGGACGGACGGACGGACAGACGGACGGACGGACGGACAAACACAGTACAGGGGAAGACAAACATCTTGGCTCATTGATCGTCAGTTCAGACAAATCCCATTCAGGGACTTACATGGAGTCTGATGGATAACGGTGGATATTTGTACGTCTGCTTTTGTTCCCGGAATCACCTTATCCGGTCAATGTTATCGTTATTTTCCACTGTTTTCCCTACACCTACCCCCTATCCCTCCATACCTTCCTTATCTGCTAGTACAAAAATACAAACAAAAATTTTAATGAGAGAGACAGACAGACAGACAGACAGACAGACAGACAGACAGACAGACAGACAGACAGACAGACAGACACACACACACACACACACACACACACACACACACACACACACACACACACACACACACACACACACGATGAGAGAGATGACATATAGTGAGACAGTGACAGAGACACAGAGAGTGATAAAGAGATAGGGACAGAGAGAGGAAGGGAGAGAGAGAGAGAAAGAAATAGAGAGAAAGAGGGGGGGGGGGGGGGGGTAAACAGATAGTAAGAGACAGAGAGCGACTGAGACACAGAGAGCAATAAAGAGGTAGGAAGGGAAAGAGGAAGGGAGATAAAAAGAGAGAGAGAGGGGAGACGAATGCAAGAATCAACAAACGAACAAAAGAATGAACAAACTAACAATTAAAAGAAATAGTAGGAACATATAATAAAAGAAAAAATGAAACAATAAAAACGAGAAATAAAGCAAAAAAGATAGAGAGACAGAAACAAACAACAGAACAAAGAAACAAAGAAAAAGTACTCTAAAAAGATGGAAAGAGAAGCATAAGAAACACAGACAGCCATAAAACAGCAATGAAAAGACAAATGAATGATGACAGATAGTCTGAAACTTTCTTCACATAATTCATCCCAAAAGACAATAGGTATAATTTTCCAACAATAACATATACATGTGGATGGGGCGAATAACCAAATTGAAGGAAGAAAAAAGACAGGACAGAAGGACAGACAAAGAGAGAACAGAGAAAGACAAACACATTGGCTCATTGATCGCCAGTTCAGACAAATCCCACCGAGGGATTTGCATGGAGTCTGATGGATTGCAGGGGATATTTGTACGTCTGCTTCTGTTCCCAGAATCACCTTATCTGGTTATCGTTTTTGCCGACTTTTCCTCCTTGCCTTACCCCTCCCCTCCCTCCTCCATTCTTTTACCCCTTATTCTTCATTAGAAAAAAGTATATATAGAGAGAGAGAGTGTGTGTGTGTTCAGACTATGTCGACCTAATGCCACAGTGCAAAAGCTCACATGGAATGTGCACTTAACCCGAGACTGACAGACAGACAGACCAACAGAGACAGAAAGACAGAAGACCAAAAAAAACCCAGAGAAAGTTAAGAACGAGGTAATGGACAAACATAGGCAAGAAAGATAGAGGTCAACTGAGAAATAAACGGAGAGAGAGAGAGAGAGAGAGAGAGAGAGAGAGAGAGAGAGAGAGAGAGAGAGAGAGAGAGAGAGAGAGAGAACAAAAACCAAGCCCAAATAACGAAAACAACAACAACAAAATAACGAAAGGAAAGGCCAGACCCAAAACTACCATCACCTATCTCACCCCCAAAAGACATGAGGTACAATCTTCCAAACCATAAGGCAGACCTCCCTGTGGATCTATGTGCCTGGCTTGGGGGAGAATTGGTACAGAACGAAAAAAACACCCCAACTTTAACGGGAAGGAAAGACGAAAGCACAGACAAATAGGGAACAGAGGAAGGAGAAATACTTTCGCTTATTGATCGTCAGCACAGACAAATCCCATTCAGGGATTTTACACCAAGTCTGATCGATAGCCGTGGATATTTGTACGTCTGCTTTCCTTCCCACAGTCAACATGTTC
>CM060327.1:8077561-8082561 GCA_030674155.1 Stramonita haemastoma | reverse complement strand
GATGATTGTATGTAAGCTCGGAAGAATAATTTCCTTGAATTGTGGTCAAGGAAATGTTTAATTTTAGTCAATTGGTATACTCTTTGGGACAAATATTTGCATAGATGAGATATGTGGTAGAACCAGCTGAGATTTTCATCGATTGTTACTCCTAGAACTTTGTGATGAGAGGTTTGTTCAATTGCTTCCTTTCTTATATGGATTGGAAACTGTTTATGAGGTAAATTTTGTCGCTTTTGTCTGGTGGTGATAAGCATGCATTTTGTTTTTTGGGGGTGAATAGACATATGGTTCAGTTCTGTCCATTTGACAAGATCATTGCAGCTTTGTTGTAATATGGTTGCAAGAGAGTCAATGTCGTTATGGCTTGTATGTATGGTTGTATCATCAGCAAATAGTTCACATTTAGATTTGATAAGTAGAGGAAGGTCATTTATGTATAAGGAAAAGAGAATAGGTCCTAGTATAGATCCCTGTGGTACTCCATAATGAATGGGTTTTAGATTGGATGTGGATGTAGTTGTTGAGACACACTGTTGTCTGTTTTTAAGATAAGAAGCGAGTAGTTCTAGACTATTTGATGATAGATTGTACAGGTCTAGCTTTCTGATGAGAAGTGTGTGGTCAATTGTATCAAATGCTTTTTTGAAATCTACAAATAATACTCCACAAAATTTGTTTTCATTAATGTTTGATAGCCAATTGTCTATGAGACTAGTCAGTGCAGTATGACATGAGTGATTTTGTCTGAATCCTGATTGATTAGGGTGAAGTAAGTCGTTACTGTCTATATGACGGACTAAGTGTTTATTTATATGTTTTTCCAGGGGTTTTGAAAGGAGGGATATAATAGAGATTGGCCTATAATTTGAAGGATCTGAAGTGTCACCAGATTTGTGGATGGGGATTACTTTAGCAGTTTTGAGGGCATTGGGGAAATAGTTCTTTTCAAGACATTGGTTATATATATATGTTAGGGTGTCTGTGATAACTGGAGCTGACAGTTTCAGAATTCTGCTGTCTATTCCATCGAGACCTTGTGTCCTTGATTGTTTGAGGTGAATTAGGTAATTATAGACCTCAAAAACTGAAATGAATGGTATGTGAAGTTTTGACGGAATATGCTTGTCTTGGCAGTATTGTCTTAATGTGTTGAGGTTATTGGATTTTGAATCATCATTGTTAACAACGTTAGTAGGGACATTTATGAAGTGATTGTTGAGTTGTTCAGCAGTAACATCTTTGATTACATTTGATTTGGAAGATGATTGTTTATTTGTTATTTGATTTATGGCCCTCCAAATAATTTTTGAGTTTTGTTTGGAAGACAGTAATTCTTGGAAATATTTCTTTTTTTCTTGACGTTTCTGTGAGTTTATGGCATTTCGTAATCTTTTTGACTCTTCATGATATTTATGTTTTTTTAATAAATCTCTAAGATAGCATGCTTCTTCTAGTTCTTTTGTAATCCAAGGCGGTTTGGGGACATGTTTGACCCTCATGGTTTTAAGTGGAGCATGTTTGTTGTAGATTTCAGTGAAGGTTTTTATCCAGAATTCAATGGCCCTGTCTGGATCAGTAATGTTTAATGTTTCTGAGAGCATAGAGTTACTTAGATCGAGAAGGAAAAGCTGTTCATTAAATTTTGCAAAAGAACGATATGTTATGGTTTTATGTCCAGGTTTGGGAATTTTTGCTCCTTTTTTTGACCATGTAGTACAGACTGGGTAGTGATCGCTGCAGTTATAGACAGGGACACATGTTTCTATGATGTTTTGGGGATTTGATACGTAGATGTGATCAATTATTGTGCTTGAATTTGGTGTGACTCTCGTGGGATAAACTGACTAGTTGGTGAAGGTTGAATGAATTAGTAATTTGCGTCCATATATTATTTACTTTTGTTAGATCAATATTAAAATCACCTAGTAGTATTACTTCCCTGGATTCTAATAGAACTACATTCATCATTTCGTCAAACTTGTCTATCCAATTTTTTCTTTCTGCTGGATTCCTATAGCAGAATCCCATTGCAATAGGTGGTGAACCTTTCATGGAGATTTCAAACCAGACAGATTCTACATCACAATGTTCAAGATGAATGAGACGCTTGAATGTTATAGATTCACTAATATATATGATGATTCCTGTTTCTTTTTGCCTTTGTGGATCCTTTCGTATGATTTTATATCCTGGGATATATAAATCAGTGTCTACTATGTGCTTCGAGAGTCTTGATTCAGATAGCCCTAGTATGTGAAATGGTTTGCCATGGTTTCTAATAAGTGTTGATATGTCTTCAATTTTATTGACTGCATGATTTATATTTAAGTGGCAAATTCGTAGGCCTTCCTTAGAGGGCCACGTGTTGTGTCTTGAATGCATCAATTGTGTTGGTTTTTGCTGGAGATGTGATAATGTGTCCTAAGACAGGAAAAGGTGAAAATCAATTAGAGATGAATAGGAATAAAGGGTAGTGGGCACTCAATAGGGGTAAGAATGAAAGACTGATTTTAGTTGCTCGATGTGATAATGTGTGTAAAAACTGGAAAAGGTGACAATCAATGGGGGATAATTAGGAATAAAGGGGAGTGGGTACTCAATAGGGGGAAGGATGAAACGTAAGAAAGAAAGGGGAAAAAATGAAAAAAAAGACTGCTTTCAAGTTGCTCAAAAAAATACACATACAGTGTACAGAGATATAGATCTATAACCCAATCCAACCAACAACAATGTAATGTAGCAACAGGAAAGGTGAAAAATCTATTTTATATGGAATAAAGGGGATGGGAGTGGGGCACTCAATTAGGGGTTATGATGTAATGTAAGAAAGAAAAAAAAATTCAATAGTTACTCAAAGACACACAGACACAATCAAACTAGCAACAATATAAAATGGCCAATATAAGAGACGAAAATAAACAAAACAAAACAAAAACAAAAAGAAAATGTATATGAGCTGTGGGTGGTCCAATAATACACACACTTCTGAAGGTGACTTATTCCTTTCACTGGTGATTTGGTGATAAATGTCACAAAGATGTCGATTATCAGTCACTTCACAGTTGGGTGAATCACCAATGCCCAATCACCAAGTTGTACACGCTTTGACCAGGGACTGTCCCTCAGCAATAATCAGGGAGAATTCCTCCCAGTGCTCACATTCACAATGTTTCTGCTTGCTGTTGTTGCACAGGAATGAATGTTTGCATTCAACAATGTCTTTGCAAGAATGAAGATAATTCGAAACACTGGGAGAGTAATTCATACACAGGTGTGTATACACACAAGTCTGTTCAATGTCACAACCTGAAAACAGCGATTGATTAGTAGTAACTGGCACAGCACACACAATCCAGATGGTCTGATCCCTCCTGGGATGGAGATTGCAATGTCCTTGACAGGCATCCTTCACCATTATAAGTCAAAAACAAAAACAAAAAAAACCTGCATTAATCAATAAGCTAACATTAAATCAACTCTCAGAAGGAACACCCACCCACCCACACACACATACACACACACACTCAAGGGGGAACAATTAGCTGAGTAGAGTTTTCACAAGAGGCCCGGATAACAGAGGAACAGAGATTCCACAGGAGGCCCAGATAAACAAAACAGTAACAAGAATTAACAGGATGTACAGTAATCAACAATTTAAGGAGATACCACAAGACAATTAAAAGCAAGAGCCTTCCCCCCCAGGAAAAAAAATTATTAAAAAACAAAAAAAACCAAAAAAACAACAAAGAAACAAAAAAAAACAAAAAAAAAAAAACAACAACAAAAAAAAAAAAAAAACACCAAAAAACAAAACAAAAAAAAAACAAAACAAAAAAAAACACCCACACACAAAAAAAAACAAAACAAAACAAAAAAATTAAAAAAAAACAAAAAAACACACAGACCAACCAAACCAAACCAAAACCAAAACAAAACACACACACACACACACACACACACACACACACACACACACACACACACACACACACACACCTCACAAATCAAGAAGCAAAAACAAACACCCTCCCCCCCAAACAACAAAAAAAGTATAAAAAAAAACAAAACAAAAGCAAAACAAAAACAGAAATCGCACAAGAACAACAAGGCTCTAATAAATACAAAAAAACAATAATAAAAAAAAGAAAAAAAAGAAAAAGAAAAAGAAAAGAAAAAAAAAAAAGAAATAGAAATAAATGAATAAATAGAAACCCAACTCCCCCCAAAAAACAACAAACAAACAAAACAAACAACAGCAACAATAACAACACAAATCGCCTAACAACAACAAACAGAAAACAGAGAGAAAGCAATAATAACTAAACCAAACCAGAATAAAACAAACAAAGCAAAATAAAATTGAATAAAAATCATAGAAATCAGATTGGAGGAAGTCAATAAGACGAATGGATACAGTCCACACACTTCCAAAGAGGCGACATGGTGAGAAGGGGTGTCAACAGCAATTTCTCTCTCTCTCTCTCTCTCTCTCTCTCTCTCTCTCTCTCTCTTCTCTCTCTCTCTCTCTCTCTCTCTCTCTCTCTCTCTCTCACTCGCTCGCTCACTCGCTCGTTCTCTCTCGCTCTGCTGACTAGTTTGCTGGCAAGGGTTACAAAAGGGCCTGTTGGATTGTTGTCAGGAGGACCTCAAGGAGTTTTTGTTTATCCTGTGGAGGGTCCTGAGGGGTCCTGGAGTGCCCCCAGGCATTGTATTTAGGGGCAGAGGGAAGGGGTGGGAACTGTTTATCGTAGTCCCCGCTGTACTCAGGTTCGATGTAAGGCAGGCCGTACTGCTTACAGTAGTCGCCGCGGCGTGGACGGGCTTTGTTCTCAGGCACGCTGTTCTTCAGGCCGAACTGCTTATTGTAGTCGTGGCGGCGGTTTGTGAAGAGGCCTCGTAGTCAGGTACACTGTCCACAGGCCGAGGGGCTTTAGGTGTTGGGGGAGACCATGGGCCCTTGGCAGGTTGGGGCTGTCCTTTGTTGTTGGGCACAGCTC
>CM060327.1:8062561-8070061 GCA_030674155.1 Stramonita haemastoma | reverse complement strand
CATTAGCGGCCAGTCAGGTTATTTAGTTATCTGTTCATTTTGTTTCAAGGGATGAAGAATGATAATACCCACAAACATAAGCGTCTCATTTAGGGCTTTATAGTTATCTGTTCGTTTTTTTGTCAGTGATAAAGAAACGCGCATTCATGTGCTTTTTACATCCAGCCCAAAGTGTGCATGATGTCAGTATGGAGCGTGGGGAGAGGTAGCTCAGGGTCACAGCACTCGCTCTCCCCAAGTTTAAGGTTAAACAGCTTTGTACGTGGTTACCTCTGGATGGGTGACTGTTCATGGTTTTGACTTCAGTAAAATCCCCGAGATCTCCCGCTTAAATGGTACCTGCCCTCTCTAGGACAGGGAAGGTAAAGCAGCGTGGGAGAGGAGTTTTGGGCGCCCCTCAATATGTTTGGCCCCGGGAGAAGCTTAGGTTCTGAATCTCGCTTCCAAAAACCCGTAGGTTATGGGGAACCCTTTACATTTAACCTTTACGGGGGGGAAGAGGAGTGGAAAGGAGTGACGGTCTTTTGCGAAATGCTAGACTTTAGCTTAGGAGCATGTCACCGACACATTGGAAAAGCACGCGAAAAAATGGAACTCCCTACTCGTGTGTGGGGCAAGCATGCTTCAAACGTGAGCACAACACGCAGGAGCACACACACAAACAAATACACATTAATTTCTTGTATGGATTGAAAGTAAAAAAGTTGTAGTTAAAATATTTTATTGATAAAAGGGTGTTCCTAGATAGTGGCTTGATGAAAAAAAGGAAATGCATTGCTTATTCAATTTTACCTTTTTGGAAAATAAAATGACTTTGATTTTGACTTTGTCTTTTCTCTCTCTCTCTCTCTCTCTCTTCTCTCTCTTCTCTCTCTCTCTCCACACCACACCACACCCCACACACACACAAAAACACACCACACACTCATCCTCACACGCACGGCAAGCCGGGACGCACGCACCGCACGCACGCACGCGCGCAAATAAACTCCTGAATTTTCCATAGGTGGTACGTCAGATGCAATGAAAGGCCCGGTTAGGTAAACATGGGGCACTCTAAAAAAAAAAAAAAAAGAGGGAAGGGGGGAGAAGGGGGAGGGAAAAGACCCAAACCAGACACAGTACAAAAAGTGACTTCGCATCTCGCTTGCCACTTAAGGAGGGGAAAGCGATATCCAGGCGTGGAAACCTGTTTCTGTAAAGAAGCGAATCCACGAGTTTGTCTTATCAGCTTTCAAAGAACATTTGGGAGGGGGGGGGGAAAAAAAACATTAACTCAAAAATGTGCCACACCCCACATAATACACAGGTAACCTACATTCGTGCGCGTGGGCAATTTGCGCGCGCGCGCACATGCGTACGCACCGTACCGAACCCCATTGCCACGCACTCACAAAACACATACATTCCCCACACTTTTAACCCCCCACCCCCTTCAAACACATGTAAACAAACACAATCTAACAAACAAACACAAAATACACACACCCCATCACAACACACCACCTCCCCCTCCACACAAAAAACACACACAATCACACCCTCCCACACACACCCACCAAACACACACACCACTTTCACACACCAAAACACAACACAAAAACCTTTCAACCCCCCCCCCACACACCCACACACACACGCACACACACGCACAAATTCAGTCTGTTTAAAAAAAGACAGCCCGGAGGGTTCGCACACGCCCAGTAACAGACAGACTAATTCCCATTGGTTATTATCCAAGAACCTGCAGGGAAACAACTACGCCTCTGTTCCTTCCTCTGTGACTGATGGGTCTGTGTGGGTTAGGGCACATACAGTAGGAGGCCACACACAACTGCTACAAAGTGTGTGTGTATGTGTGCTTTGGGGGGGTTTTCTGTGTGTGTTTCTGTGTGTGTGTGTGTGTGTTGTGGTGTGTTGGGGGGTGTGTTGTGTGTGTGTGTTTTGGGTGTGTGTGTGTGTGTGTGTGTGTGGTTTTGTGGTGTGTTGGGGTTGTGTGTGTGTGTGTGTGTGTGTGTGTGTGTGTGTGTATGTGTGTGTGTGTTGTGTGGTTTGTGTGTGTTTGTGTGTGGGTGTGTGTGTGGGTTGGGGGGAGTTTGTGAAGTAAAGTCAAGTCAAAATGATCTTTATTGAGGGTAAAAGATTAAGTTTTCACAATTTTTTTTTTCATCCTGCCCTCACAAAAAAAACATAAGAAAATTGACTTCTAAAAACATTCAAAACGAAAATCAACCTTTGTTAAAAAAACTGATATAAAATAAAGTGTGTGTGTGTGTGTGTGTGTGTGCGCGCGCGCGCGCGCGCGCGTTTTTTTGTGGTGTGTGTGTGTGTGTGTGTGCGCCGGCGCGCGCGCGCGTGTGTGTGTGTGTGTGTGTGTGTGTGTGTGTGTGGCGCGCGCGCGCGCGCGGCGTGTGTGTGTGTGGTTGTGTGTGGTGTGTGTGTTGTGTGTGTGTGTTTTGTGTTTGTTTTTTGTGTGCTCCTGGAGACAGAAGGCGGACAGACAGATAGGCAAAGACGACGACAGACAGACAGACAGACAGACAGAGAGGGGAAGGGGAGAGACAGAAAAAAAATACGCTAAGCAGAGCTGTCAGGTCAATTTTTGTAAACTTTTACGTTTGCCAATGCCTTTCTCTGCCAATGTCTAGGAATAGTTTTTTGTGGGTTTTCTTTTTTTTGAAACGTGATGTTGGAAATTCTTGTAGGAAAACCAGTCAAGCTATTGAGAAATGCTGATTTAAAATGCCTGGAACAATTATACCGTTTAGTGAGTTAACGGTTTCCAAGAAACCTAAGTTTATAAAAATAAAGGTAAAGGGTCCCATCACCTATGTGGTCGTTAAGGGGAGCGTGGCATCAGAGACCTCGCTTTCTAAGAGCCAGATATTGGGGGCGGCGCCCTCTCCTCTCCCTCGCTGCGATCCTATAAAGGGCAGGTACCCATTTCGCTGAGTGGTTTGGGGGATTTTGTACTGCAGTCAAGGCTGCAAACGTACCCATCCAATTGGTAAACCACGCTCGATGCTGCTTAACAGCTTGGGGAAAGCAAGCGCTATCCTGTCCCCCCCCCTAAGTTATAGGAAGACATAAGTCACTACATTAATTTATTTTAACAACTTTACTTGTTAGCACAAAGAAAAGGAAGTTTGGATTTAAAACAAATCTAAGGGTTTAAAAGAAGTAAAGACATAAAAATTCCCCTCCAGGTGAGGAATCCTTTAATGAAAAAACTCGGAAAACTTCTTTTGGAAAGCAATTTTAAATATGGGCATAA
The DNA here is from genome assembly GCA_030674155.1 of Stramonita haemastoma. Taxonomy (NCBI): domain Eukaryota; kingdom Metazoa; phylum Mollusca; class Gastropoda; order Neogastropoda; family Muricidae; genus Stramonita; species Stramonita haemastoma. Next base: position 8,066,787 of record CM060327.1, on the reverse strand, counting down.
GTATGACAAGTAAATGAGGTATTCATGAAGTTTTAAAGAAAAAAACCCACAAACGCCGACAGGAAAAGGGAAGAAGGAAATGGGTGGGGTAGGTAAGAAATTCAGTTCATCCGAAAAAGAAAAAAAAATAAAATGAGAAAAAACAGAAAGAAAATAATAGAAGGATAAAAAGAGAGGCAAAAGAGGAAAAAAAGGGGCAGACAGACAAGCGGGGCAAAGAATGAAAGAAAGAAAAAAAAAGAAAAAAGAAAGAAAAAGAAAATAAAAAAAAAGAAAGAAAGAAAAGCAAGAAAGAAAAAAAGAAAGAAATCGAAAAGGAGGAAAGGAAAGAAAGAAAAGTAAAAAAAAAGAAAGGAAGACAGAAAGACGGACAGAAAGAAAAAAAAAACAAAAGAAGAAAGAAAAAAAAGAAACAAAAAAAAAGAAACAACAACAAAAAAGAACCAAAGAAAGACCGCCTTTGTTGCACTATGTTTGCCGTGGGATCCTGTGACCCGCACGCTTTGTCAGGGCAAAACAACGGCTGTTACAAAAAAACCAAAGAGCAGGCTGTAAACACTGCACCCCTGATTCGGTTAAAATAACACCCCACTTGCCAAATTTCCTCTGCCAACAGCTCCAGCCCAACCAAGGAGACAATGAGAAAAAAAAGTTTACAAAAAGATGGTTGAATCCAAAGTATACGCAACATCTTACGCCCATCAAAATCGCTAAATGAACGGATGAGCCCATATAAAAGAGAGAGAGGAGAGAGGGGAAAAGAGAGAGAGAGAGAGAAAGGGGAGGGGAGGGGGGAGAGAGAGGGGGAGAGAGAGAGGTGCAAACATTTTTCGTTTAAGTCAGTTTAGTTATGCAAAAAATAATTCCTATAAAAAAAATATATATAAAAAAATTTAAAAATACCGGAAATTTTTTTGTTGGTTTTTTAGCTTCCTTTTGTTTTTTGGTTTGGTTTGGTTGGTTGGTTGTTATAAAATTTTTGTTTGTTTTTTTCTTTTGGTTTGTTTTTTTGGGTTTTTCCTTTTTTTTGAATTCTTTATCACATATTATTTTATTTGGAATGTTAAGGATTGCATAAAATATCAAGTAAAAAAAATTGGGTTTTTATCAATAATTTCTCAGTTGAAAATACACCCTTTTAACCGATTTCACAGCACCAAAAATGGCAATTCAATACAAAAAAGGGGAAAGATTTACGAGGAAAAAAAAATTTACGAAAAGAAAAAAAAGAAAAGATAAATGAAAAAAATTTCTGCCATATTTAGAAACTCTATGAATGAAAAAAGCCCCTGAAATTCCCGAGGGAAAGGAAAATCAATTCCAAGTGAAAAAACAGGGGACTGACGTTTTTTGGGTGAGGAAAGTGGGACAACAACAAGGAAAAACCAAAAACCACTAAATCGCCCTCTTGTCGGTCGTCTGGGAAACGTAATTCACATGAGTAGCGGGAGTCTAAAGTTGTGTCTTTTTAACCTTTAGAAGAAAAAAAAAACGCAATCATATTGTCTCAACCCAAAATATGTAGCAAGCATGACCTAAACACATAACACGCGACACACTTGTGCATGCGCGCGCACGCACACCTATTTTTTATATATGTATGGATATTTTATATATTTATATATATATATATTATATATATATATATATATATATATAAATATATATATATATATATTTTTTATACGCCCCGCACACCACCTTTGTTTTACATGAAGGTGTGCAAACTTCATTACATACCCCTTAAAAACACAACGCACACACATTCTTCCCTCCCTCCCTCTCTCTTTCTCTTCATACTCCATACCCATAAAAACGTACATTATTATACAACATTCAAGCATCAAATTATTTAAACCTGGAATGATTTTTTAAATTCAAGAAAATTCTGTTCCATTCCCCTTCAAAGATTTTTAATTATATATATATATAATGCAAAATGGTTTATTAATTCATAGTGTGGACATAATTATACAGAGGAAAAAAAAGCATTCGAAAAATTGCACATTTGTTAATTTTTTTCATGTTTGCTTCTTTGCTCTTCAAACATATCACGGAAAATTTGTTGAATATCCAATCAACGGTATTCAACTTTTTTCTGTAATGCTAATGACACTGTATAACAAAAATGGTCACCTTTCAGATATTACACAAACGGGTAATATCATCATTTGTTCGTAAGTTTTTTTTTAATTTGACATCAATCTTGTTTGGAAACGGTTTTTTATTTTTCCCTTTTCCCCAACATCAAGTTAGTGTTCTTGTTGTTGCTGCTGCAGTGCTGTTGTTACCCAAGCGTTTTGCTTTTAACATTTCCAAAATTGCTATTAATGTTGATGTTTTTGTGATATCGCTGTTCTTTATAAGGATGATAACGATGAAATCTTTTTTGTACGTTTGTCCCCCCTCCCCCTGTCTTCCACCTAAATAAGTCACCGTAAAAAGTGTATACACACAATAAATTCCTCTTCTTGTTATGCAAACAACAATTATTTTTTCAACACCACTTTAACCGCCTTTCTCTCTCAGCCATGTTTCTATCCCTAGCAGACTTCGAATGAGACTATAAACCGCGGTCCCGTGTGGCGAACGCTGCAGAACATCTTGTCCACGTAAAACCCGTTCCCTTTTCGGAAGAGTAGGCCAAATTTTGTGCCGGTGGGAAGGATGATAAAATTGACAAAACTGCATACCCCCGGGGATGGATGTACAAAAAAATACATGAGTACTTATTCTTATTATCTTCGATATAAAAAAAAAATAAAAAATATAACAAACTTTGTTCCAAGCCCACTTTAACCGCCCTCTCTCTTCTCTCTCTCTTTTCTCTCTTTTCTCTCTCTCTCCTCTCTCTTCTCTCCTCCCCTCTCTCTCTCTCTCTCAGTGACATTTACAAAACTGCATGTACACGGGGACAGGAGTAAAAAAGCAAAGAGTGCTTATTCCATTATCCCCGATATCAAAGAATAAATCAATCAGTCAATCAATCTCTCTCTCTCTCTTCTCTCTCTCTCTCTCTCTCTCTCTCTCCCCTCTCTCTCTCTCTCTCTCTCTCTCCTCTCTCTCTCTCTCTCTCTCTCTCTCTTCAACAGAATGCTTTCTCCGTGATTCTTCTAGCACCCGCAGACTTTTCTAAGCCACGTTGGCTCCCAGATTATATTATCGGTTTGTGGGCCAAGATGTGGGCTTTAGTGCTATGTACACCCCCTGTGAGTTGCACCCCATTGTGCCGCTGCTTCTAACACGGGTGTTTAGGCTCCAAACAGCGGCGCTATTGTGTCCCAGGAGATCAGAGGGGGGTGTTTTTTCACTTAATAGCTGTTGCGTTTGTTGGTGGGTTGTGACTGTTGTGGATGGTTTTTGGTGTGTGTGTGTGGTGTGTGTGTGTGTGTGTGTGTGTGTGTGTGTGTGTGTGTGTGTTGGGTGTATGGGTGTTGTATGTATGTTGTATGTATGATGTTTTATGTATGCATTATGTATGTATGTGTGTATCTATCTATCTATCTATCTATCTATCTATCTATAATATATTTTATATTATTATATTATATATTATATATTCAGAGAGAGAAAGAAAGAGAGACAGAGACAGGACAGACAGACAGAAGATAGACAGAGACAGACAGAGAGAGAGAGAGGGAGAGAGAGAGGAGGGGAGAGAGTCTCTCTCTTTCTCAACACATGTATACAAACACACACACAAACAAAACCACAAAAACACACACCACACACACACACACACACAACACACACCCAAAACACACACACCACACCACCCCAACCACTTTTTCAGGATAACTCCCATAGGAGTCCCCACCACAATAAAAGCCCCCTGGTTATTTTTCCGGCTTTAAGAAAACAAACCCAGGATATCCCCTACAGCTTCAGCAGGTGTAGCCTTTGATACTGTCAGGACTCTACAAAATGGTCCACAGGAATGCAGACTTCTGGAAACCAAAAACCATAGGTTCAATTCCGTACGAAGACAGATCCTCCCCCCCCCCCCTTCAAACACAAACACATACACACACAATACACACAATGCACACACACACGCACGCACGCACGCACGCACGCAGCACACACTTGAACAAAAACAACTAAACACCTTTATGCACTATCGTTTCTAGTCTATACTTAACAACATGACGTGACGAACCGCTCAACATTAACCTAGCGACAACAGCAACCAATAACGGCAACAAACAAATTTGCGTACTTCGCCC
>CM060327.1:8053470-8058470 GCA_030674155.1 Stramonita haemastoma | reverse complement strand
GGGATTAAGGAAAAGAGACAGATGGCAAAGAAAGAATTTTTAGCACAGACTTTCCAAGTGGGGATACTCTCAGCTCTCCCCCCCCCCAGTCCCCACCCCCCTCCAGCATCCCTATAGGGGAAAAAAGAGAAGTGATTTTGTTAAAAAAACAACAACAACACCCACACAACCACCTGACCACACACCACAGACATTAGCGGCTCAGTCAGGTTATTTAGTTATCTGTTCATTTTGTTTCAATGATGAAGAATGAACAGACACCACAGACATAAGTGTCTCATTTAGGGCTGTATAGTTATCTGTTCGTTTTATTTCAGTGATAAGAAATGCACATTCATGCGCTTTTTACATCCATCCACATGTGCATGCATGTCAGTATGGAGCGATGGGGAGAGGATAGCTCAGTGGTCACAGCACTCGCTCTCCCCAAGCTAAGGTTAACCAGCTTTGTACGTGGTTACCTCTAGGATGGGTGACTGTTCATGTGCTTTCACTTCAGTAAAATCCCCAGGTCTACCGCTGTAAATGGGTACCTGCCCTCTTTAGGGACAGAGAAGGTAAAGCAGCGAGGGAGACGAGATGGGCGCCGCCCTCAATATGCTGGCCCCTAGAGAAGCTGAGGTCTCTGACATCTCGCTTACCATCAACCGCGTAGGTTATGGGAACACCTTTACATTTAACCTTTATGGGGAGGAAGAGGAGTGGAAAGGAGTGACGGGTCTTTCGGCGAAGATGCTAGACTATAGCCCCTAGCTTAGGATGCATGTCACTGACACATTGGAAAAGCACGCGAAAACATGACTGCGTACTCGTGTGTGGGGGCAAGCATGCTCTCAAACGTAAGCACACACGTGCGAGCACACACACATACACATACATCAATTTATTGTATGGATTGTCGTATTATGTTGTAGTTAGATAACAGTATTGATAAAAAGTTGTTCCTAGATAGAGGGATTGATGCTTATTCAATGTACCTTCTGGAAATAAAATGACTTTGACTTTGACTTTCACCACCTACACACACACAACACACACAACACACACACACAGACACACAGACATACAGACACACAGACACACAGATCACAGACACAGACACAGACACACGCGCGCCGCGCGCGCGCGCCATAAATTGAGTTTTCCAAAGGATGGTACGTCAGATGCAACTGAAAGGCAGGTAGGTAAACATGACACTCTTAAAAAAAAAAATTTAAAGAGGAAGGGGGGGGGGGGGGAGAGGGAGAGGAAAGACCGTAAACCAGACACACAGACAACAGTGACATCAGCATCTCGCTTGCCACTTAAGGGAGGTAAGTGATCATCCAGGCGTGGAGCCTGTTTCTGTAATGAAGCGAATCCACGAGGTATGTCTTATCAGCTCTTCAAAGAACACGGGAGGAAAACATCATTACACTCAACCATGTGCCACACACACATAATACACAGGTAACCTACATTCGTGCGCGTGTGCAATTGCGCGCGCGCGCACATGCGTACACACACGCACACGCACACATGCACGCACTCACACACACATACATACACACACTTTTAACCCCCCCCCCCTTCCAACACATGTAAACAAACACAAATATAACACACAAACACAGATACACACACACACACACACACACCACCTCCCCCTCCACACACAAACACACATACTCACACCCTCCACACACACACACACACAACACACACACACACACACACACAAAAACACCTCTCAACCACACCTCTCACCCCCACCCACACACACACACACACACCACACACACCCACACACATTCAGTCTGTCAAAACAGACAGCCCGGAGGGTACGCACACGCCCAGTAACTGACAGACCGATCCCATCTGGTTATTCATCCAAGAACCAGCAAAACTGAGGAAACACACTACGCCCTCTGTTCCTTCCTCTGTGACTGATGGGCTGTGTTGTGAGGGCACAGACAGTCAAAGGCCACACACAACTGCTACAAAGTGTGTGTGTTGTTGTGTTTATGGGTGTGGTGGGGTGTGGGTGTGTGTGGGGTGTGCGTGTGTGTGTGTGTGTGTGTGGTGTGTGTGTGTGTGGTGGTGTTGTGTGTGTTGTGCGGCGCGCTGGGTGTGTGGGGTGTGTTGTGTGTGTGTGTGTGTGTGTGTGTGTGTGTGTGTGATGTGAAGTCGTCAGTCAAGTCAAGTCAAGTCGAGTCAAAATTATCTTTATTTAGGGTAAAAGATTAAGTTTACACAACTTTTTTTCATACTGCCCTCACAAAAAAAATCAAGAAAATTGACTTCTGAAACATTCAAAGACGAATATCAACCTTTGTTAAAAACTAAACTAAAATAAATGTGTGTGTGTGTGTGTGGTCGCGCGCGGGGTGTTGTTGTGTGTGTGTATGTGTTGTGTGTGCTTGCCGGGCCGGAGAGAGAGAGTAGATGAGAGTGTGTGATGGGATGGAGATGAGAGAGAGTGCAGAGGACAGAGAACAGAGACAGGACAGACAGACAGACAGACAAAGACAGACAGACAGACAGACAGACAGACAGACAGAGAGGGGAGAGGGGAGAGACAAGAAAAAACGCTAAGCAGAGCTGTCAGGTCAATTATGTAAAATTTTACGTTGCCAATGCCTTTCTCTGCCAATGTCTAGGAATAGTTTTTTGTGGGTTTTCTCTTTGAACGTGATGTTGGAAAATTCTTGTAGGAAAACCAGTCAAGCGATTGAGAAATGTTGATATGAAATGACACTGGAACAATTATACCGTTTAGTGAGTTAACGGATCCAAGACACCTAAGTTATAAAATAACGGTAAAGGTGTCCCATAACCTATGTGGTCGTAGGGGAGCGTGGCATCGAGACCTCAGCTTCACTAGGAGCCAGCATATTGAGGGCGGCGCCCATCTCCTCTCCCTCGCTGATCCTATAAAGGGCAGGTACCCATTTACAGTTGGTGATCTGGGGACAGTACTGAAGCAAGGCGTGCAAACGGTCACCCATCCAATTGGTAACTACGCTCGATGCTGCTTAACCTCAGCTTGGGGAAAGCGAGAGCGACACTGAGTATCCTGTCCCCATCTAAGTTACAGGCAAGACGTAAGTCACTACATTATTTTATTTTAACAACTTTAATTGTTAGACAAAGGAAAGGGAAGTTGAATTAACAAATAAATGGAAAAAGAAGTAAGGAGCATAGAACTTGCCCCAGGTTAGGAATCCTTTACATGAAAAAACTCGGAATTTCTATTGGAAAGCAAGTTAGATATGGGCATAAGTAACGAAGGTAATCATGAAGTTTAAAAAAAAAAACAACACCACCAAAAACAGACAGACATAAGGAAAAAAATGCGGTGAAAAGTTGTAAGAGTTACATTCTTCCGAGAAAGAAAGAAAATAATTAAAATGAGAAAGACAGAAAGAAAGGATAATAGAAGGATATACAGATAGACAGAAAGAGAAAAAAAAACAGGTAGAAAGACAAGACGGACAACAGAAGACAGACAGAAGACAGAAAGAAAGAAGAAGAAAGAAAGAAAGAAAGAAAGAAAGAAAGAAAGAAAAAAGAAAGAAAGAAAGAGGAAAGAAAGAAAGAAAGAAAAAAAAAGAAAAGAGAAGACAAGAAAGATGGACAGAAAAAAAACAGAAAGAAAGAAAGAAAAAAAAGAAACAACAAAAAGAAACAACAACAAAAAAGAACCAAAGAAAGACCGCCTTTGTTGCACTATGTTTGCCGTGTATCCTGTGACAGCACGCTCTGTCAGGGCCACACACGGCTGTTACAAAACAGCAGAGCAGGCTGTAACACTGCACCATGATTCGGTTAACTAACACCCCACTTGCCAACTTCTCTCTCTGCCAACAGCTCCAGCCCTCACAAGGAGACAATGAGATAAAAATTTCAAAAAGATGAGTTGAATCCAAAGTATACGCATACATCTACGCCCATCAAAATCGCTAAATGAACAGTATGAGCGATAAAAGTAAAAGAGAGAGAAAGGTGGCAAACATAATAAAGTTGTAAGTCAGCCAGTTAGCAAACATAATTCCTATAAAAAAATGTTTTTTTAAACATTATCAGAATTTTTTGTTGGTTTTTGAGCTTCCTTTTGTTTTTTGTTTGGTTGGTTGGTTGGTTGTTATAATTATTTTTGTTTGTTTTTTTCTTTGGGTTTGTTTTTGGAGTTGTTCCTTTTTTTTGAATTCTTTATCACATATTGTTTTATTTGGAATGTTAAGGATTGCATAAAATATCAAGTACAAAAATTGTTAATTATCAATATTACTCAGTTGACATACACCCTTCAACCGACTATCACAGCACCAAAAATGGCAATTCAATACAGAAAAGGGGAAAGACTCACTGAGGAAAAAAAAATCACGAAAAGAAACACAAGAAAGATGAAATGAAAATATTTCTGCCATATCAGAAACTCTTTGAATGAAAGAGCCCCTGAAATTCCCGAGGGAAGCAAAATCAATTCCAAGTGAAAAACAGGAGACTGACGTTTTTGGGTGAGGAAAGTGGGACAACACAAGGAACAACCACACACCACTAACACCAGCACCTCTTGTCAGGTCGTCTGGGAAATCAGTCAATTCACATGAGTAGGCAGAGTCTAAATTGTGTCTTTTTAAACCTTTAGAAGAAAACACACGCAATCATATTGTCTCACCCAAAATATGTGTGCAAGCATGCACCTAAACACATACACACGCGCACACACTTGTGCATGCACGCGCACGCACACATATATGTATATATGTATGGAGATATATATATATATATATATACATATATATATATTATATATATATATATATATATATATATATATATATATATATATATATATATATATATATATACGCACGCACACACACACGCCTTTTGATATACATGAAGGTGTGCAAACATACACTTACACACACATACACACACGAACACACATTCTCTCCCTCCCTCCCTCTCTCTTTCTCTCTTTCTCTTCATACTCCATACCCCATCAACGTACA
>CM060327.1:8038470-8045970 GCA_030674155.1 Stramonita haemastoma | reverse complement strand
AAGCCAGAGATGATGTGTGGTGTCGTTAAGTGGTTTATTGTCACTAACTGGATAAACCCCTTCAGCTGAGGGAACCTGGTCTAAATGTAACTGGATGAATTAGTATTTCGAAACTGCTTAACTCGTCGCTGTCTATCAACACACATAAACACCACCCAAAATAATGGCAAGAAAAAGATATTACATAAACAAAAACTGAGTTGAGACCACGAACGTAAAACGTATACTTCCTACCTTCGTAACTTTCCCATGGAAAATCTTTTTATTCATCGATATGTTCGCTCACAAAGACAATAAGAAATTGTCAGATTTGGAATCGTTTGTCATGTGATTTGCAGTCTGTGCATTGGCAGTCCACCTGGTGAAGGAAAGGAGAAGGTAAAGTTTCAACAGGAAGTTTTTAGACCAAGGTGGGAGCATTCAATTCTGTTGAGCCTGTCAACTTTACGACACAACAAGGTGAAAACAGAAAAAGAAGACCGGAAGACAAAACAAGAGACAGACAGAATTTTAATAAAAACATCCCTGTCATATACTTTTAATAAAACCAGACTTTAATCTTCCAGGAGAACAAAAAGAGGCACAAACCAAAATTCCGTTTAAGCACACATTCCCAAAACTAAAGCACCTAAAAATAGTTATAGGTGAAACACACACGTTGTGTCTTAAAGGGGTTTTTGTCCTAAAGTGGACAGGCTCATCGCAGGTAGGTATTCCTTGGGTATGTAAAGTTCCTGCAGGAATAAAACCCCATTCTTCTTTCCTTCACCAGGTAGGCTGCTAATATAATACAGTCTGGAAATCACAAGACCAAAGATTCCAAATCACAAGACAAACGATTCCAAACCCGATCATTCATATTGTCTTTATGAGTGTGTGAATCGTGTAAAACAACAGATTTTCCCAGAAAATTATGTAGTACTCGTTATTAGGTTTACACTCTGGACTGAGTTTATACACATGTAAAACATTTTAACTCCATTATTTTCCGTAGTGTCTTTATGAGTGTTCGCAGAAATCGATGTGCTCAACGGTTTAAAAATGAATTTTAGTTATGTTTGGATCATGTTCGCGCTGTTGAAGGCCATAATCCACTTAACGACAAGAAATCCATTTAACGGCACCACGTACGCAATAACCCCCATCCTACACTTCGCACCTTGCCCCCCTCCCCTCCCTCCCCCTCCACCCCTGACCGGAGTGGCCGAAGCATGAAAGCATTGCTGCACTGGCACCACATCCAAGCCACATGTGCTGAAACAAAGGCCAAAGATGGAACGTATTCCTCCCACATACACACATGCATAATCACACGCACATGCACGTAGACGTACTCACAAGCGTGAGCGTGCGCCCCGCACACGCACACGCGCGCGCCCATACACACACACACATACATTTTTACACACGCGCGCGCGCTCTCTCACACAGACACACACGCACACACAAAGCGAGACAGAGAGAGACAGAGACAGAGAGATGATAAAAGTGAGACAGAGTGCTGAAGAGAGAGAGAAGGGATGAAGAGAAAGAGAGAGAGAGAGGAGAGAGAGAGAGAGAGAGAGAGAGAGAGAGAGAGAGAGAGAGAGAGAGAGAGAGAGAGAGAAGAGAGAGAGAGAGAGAGAAGAGAGTGACAGACAGAGTGACAGAGACAGAGAAACAGAGAGACAGAGAGACAGAGACAGAGAGACAGAGACAGAGAGATACAGACAGACAGACAAACAGACAGACAGACAAACAGACAGAGACAGACCGGCAGACAGACAGGCAGAGACAAAGACAGAAAGACGAAAACAGAGGCAACCACACACAAAAAAACCCAAAGAAACAAAAATAACCACTAACAAGTAAACACACAAACAGAAACAAAAACAAGAATACGTCCTTAGGAATCGACCAAAAACAGAAGAAAAAAAACAATGTTAAGCGCCCATTCCCAATACACTAGCAGCCACAAAAGGCATCCCTCCCCAATTTGCCAAGATATGGGGAATAGAGCGTTCACCTATACTAGGCCTCTACACTACTACTCCCTACCCCTCCGCCTTTTCTCCTTTCACCCCCCACCCTCTCCTCCTCCTTCTTCTCTATGGGGAGTGACCGGGTCTGTTTATTGCCACACTGGCACCACAACACTGCCACAGAAGATGAAAGGCGTGCCAAAGCTGGTCAACATTCCCACAACGTGCATACACCACTACACCACTACACACACACATACAGCACTGCACACACACACACACACACACACACACACACACACACACACACACACACACACACACACACACACACACACACACACACACACACACACACACACACACCACACACACCACACGCAACAGAGAGAGAGAGAGAGAGAGAGAGAGAGAGAGAGAGAGAGAGAGAGAGAGAGAGAGAGAGAGAGAGAGAGAGAGAGAAGAGAGAGAGAGAGAGAGAGAGAGAGACTTACAAACTGACAGACGGACAAACACAGAGAAAAGACAGAAGTCAAAGAAAGATAGAGAAAAATCAGAGAAAGTGAGGCAGATAGACAGAGATGATGCAGGAAAAAGGCAGGGTAGCCTACATGTATTCCCCCCACACCAGTACAGTGTGAGCGTCAGGCAGGCAGGCAGGCAGGCAGGCAGAAGGCGCAGTATGGTTATTTTGCCAAGATATGGGCAAAACATGACCTTTATTTCCCCTCGTGACCGCTATACATGTTGCTGCTGCAGCAACAACAACACAACGTCACGAAAACGCTATGGCAGATTTCTTTTGTCTAAAGGCTTAATTAATATTTCGGTTTTTTTTTTTTTTATTGCTGGAGCCCTCAAAACACATGTGTCACTTTACTATGGCAGATTCCTTTTGTCTAAAGGCTTACATTTCGATGTTTATAGCTGCAGCCCAAATCATAAAACACGTGTTACTTCACTATGGTAGATCATTCCTGTCTAAAGAGTTTCACGTCAATAAATATTGTTGAAGTTACTGGAACCTATTGCTGTACTTTTTCCCCACAACGCGGTGCCCGCCCTGGGTTGACCAGGCGTCGATACAATGAAGGATAGTAGTAGAGTTGGTTTTATACCCCGTTTTGATCTGTATGTAGTTGCAAAGTTTTATTCTGGGATTTAAAATTTAGGAGGTGACAGCCCCGATGTGGCCGGTGTGGTCGGCGGATTACAAATAACATGACTGGATTGGATTGATTGGACTGAGTAATTTGTCTGAAGTAAGGAATTATGTCCCCTTTGTGTGGCTGTGGGATTACTGGTTAGATCATGCTTCTCCTATCCCATGGGTTTGCGTGTCTGTCTGTCTGTCAGTCTGTCTGTCTGTTTGTCTGTCTGCCTCTTTGCCTCAGAATCCTAGTAGCTGTCTGTCTAGTCATCTGTTCATCTATTTCGGAATATGAAATATAAACTTCTTCCATCTAACCTACTCTCACCTGCAAAGATAAACGCGTGAAACAATCATGCAGTCTTCATATTTTCTCTGGTATGATAAAGCAATACAACAATGATGATGGTGATGATTACAATGATAATGATACCTCTACTACATCTACCTCTACTAATCATAATGTATCAACCAAAGAGCACTATCATCCAGTAACCGCAGAGATACGCTTAAAAATATTCGATCAATCAATCAAACTCAAAGAATAAACTACCAGAAATTACTATACGAGACATTAACACACCACACACACACACACACACCACACACACACACACACACACACACACACACACACACACACACACACACACACACACAGAAGAGAGAGAGAGAGAGAGAGAGAGAGAGAGAGAGAGAGAGAGAGAGAGAGAGAGAGAGAGAGAGAGAGAGAGAGAGAGAGAGAGAGAGAGAGAGAGAGAGACAGACAGACAGACAGACAGACAGACAGACAGACAGACAGACAGAGAGACAGAGAGACAGAGAGACAGAGAGAGACAGAGACAGAGACACAGAGAGAGACAGAGACAGACAGACAGACAGAGACCGAAAGACAGATAGACAGACAGATAGAGACAGACAGACAGACAGACAGAGACACAGACACAAAGAGACACAGAGAGACACAGAGACAGAGACAGAGAGGGAGAGACAGAGACAGAAAGAACAGAGCGCAGGAAGTGAAGCATGTCAAGACATCTAATACCCATACAGCCACAGAGTCCCCACCTATCGACTACTAAAGAGGAAAGTAATCACATAAACGGGATGAAAAGATTTCCTGGGAGGAAAACATTCTCACATCGATTAAATAATTTTATGTTTCCACCCTCCTCTTTCCTCTTGATGGGATTTAAAGTCTGAACAATAACAATTCAAGCAAACAAAAGCAACACATGCATGCGCGCGCACACACACACACACACACACACACACAACACACGCACGCACCACACACACGCAAACACATACAAATACATACACGCACGACACACAACACATAACACAAAACACATTATTGACCCCATCTCTTTGCAAATACGCATACAGCTGTCAATATGGATTTAAAAGCACGCACACAACACACATACAAACACTGGTATTCACACAAATAGTTGGACACATATCTGGATGTGTCACACATATACATACACACACGCGCTCGCGTCACACACACCACACACACACACACACACACACACACACACACACACAACAACACACACATACATACAATTCCGGAACTTGTCTCTTTGCAAGAACATGCCTTACAAATACATAATAATAAACATACATTCATAATTAAACACACACACACACAAACACACACACACACACACACACACACACACACACACACACACACACACACACACACACACACACACACACACACACACACACGTGCAACACACCGACCGGAGAACCAAGCACCACTTTAGCGAGCTACACTACCCAGAAGTAAGTAAATCACAGCTATCTCCAGAAACAGAAGAGTGACTTAAGTCTCAAGGGCGAAGAAAAACTCATCAGTTTGAGAGCGCAGCAGGTTCGGTACCCACAGTGGAAAAATATCAATCTGTGTAAGAGCACGTAAGTATAAAGAACCTATATACATGATAAGAACATCGTGCCTAACTTCAAACCACTGGTCTGTAAGAGAAAAAAGAATCATTGATGGAAAAGCCTAGTGGTTAGAGGAGATATTATACACGTGATTTGACAGGAACTATAGGTGTTGGTTCAATTCTTCACTGAGGAGTTCGTTAAAACATATTTTTTTCTTTTTCGCTCCTGGAGTTATCATCGCTACTGAATCCATTTGAAAGTCTTTGTGGATAACATTGTCGAATCCAGATCCTGTGTGAGAACACTCGCAGAACATAATTACTGCACACAGGTTCAGCCCCCATCCTTCTTTTGTAGAAGAATAGACCAGCTATAGTGACACAGCCCGGAGGGTGATACTACCTACACATACCTAGCATGCACCCTGCAAACTGGGGCGTGGCGGGATCCGCCAGACTCAACGTGTTCACGATACACTGTATCGACAAATTCAGTGATACTACCCCACCCACTCATAAGAAAAAGAAAAAACAAGACGAATAATAATGAGGAGAAGGAAAAGAAATACAGAAAAATAGAAGAGAAAGAGAAAGAAAACAAAGCAAAAAGGCACAGAACTCTTTTAAAAAGAAGAAAATAAAAAAATAAGATAAAGAAGACAGAAAAAGTCCTAGATATGCCGATGGCATGAATGACACGAACGTTATCTAGCGTGCACCCTTCAACCCCGAAAGGGATGGGCTAAACCAGATCCAACTTGCTCGCAACACACTGCTCACGAGCAAAACTGTGCCCAGTGCCTCAACGACCCCTCAAGGAGTTAAGGGAGAAGATAAGTCAAATAAACACCGAAACCTTGCTGTTTGTTTTTTTTTTTCCACTGTAAAAGTAAAAACACCATCTCACTAAACATACTAGTGAACATCCCCGAAGCTGGATGCGGCTACCTTAATGGTGAACAAATAAAACCGGTCACATACGCAAAATGTCACCATTTGTGAACCTCAGAGCTCTAGAAGAGAAAATAAAACAAAACAAAACAAAACAAAAGCTCTAACATCCCATTTTCCAACGCCAAAAAAAAGCCTCTTCAGAATCCTACATACCATCAAAACGCTCTGGAAAAACTTTTGATAAGACATGTGGATTTCTGAAATAGAACTCGCAAACTTTGATCTCCCGCTCGGAAAAGGGGAAAAAAGGTAGAAAGTAGGTGGAGCTGGCCTCTGGCGATGTGTCCACAAACCAAAGCTCCGGGGACGGCGCGGTATAGATGGTATAAGCGTCCCGAGGCTTTGATGAGTTTGCTGAGAGCATAGCGGAGTATGGACAGGAGTTGTGCCGAATCAATACGCGGCGTTAAGCAGAATCCTTCCGCAAATTCGTTTACTCACACAGTCGCTAGGAAAAACTCGAGCATAGTTTGTGTGTGTGTGTGTGGGAAGTGTTACAGAAGTTTTATAGTGGGGTATGATTTTTTTTACAGTGTATTTGGTAATGTAGGTTGAAAGAAGGTAAAAATGTAGAAAGTGCTTAAAAGAAAGAAGAATGACAGTAAGTAAAGATGACATAAAAAAAACACATGACAAGAAAATAGATGGAAATACAATTAATGTAAATTCATCTGATATCGATTTACCATTAGCATCTCTGTTTGTCTTTGTCGACTCTTCTGTCTGTCTTCTTCTGTCTTTTCTCTGTCTCTGTCTCGTCTGTCTGTCTGTCAGTCTGTCTGTCTTCTGTCTGTCTGTCTGTCTGTCTGTCTGTCTGTCTTGTCCTTCTGTCTGTCTGTCTGTCTCTCTTCTCTCTCTCTCTTCTCTCTCTCTCTCCTCTCTCTCTCTCTCTCTCTCTCTCTCTCTCTCTCCTCTCTCTTCTCTCACGCTAAATCTTGTTCCGCTTTTCGAGAGAGTAGGCCATTATGTGCCGGTGGGAACAAATGACAAGATTTACAAACTGCATACACACGGGAACTGATAAAAAAAATCAGTTGAGTGCTTCTTCAATTACCCTCAATATATAAGAATATAAAATGGCATACATAACAGAATAGCGAGTAAAACAATTTCTGTGAAAATGTAGGTAATGATTTATCAAGAAACACAACAGAAGAAAAGGAACACACTTAAAAAAACCACGACTGATCACAACAATAGAAACCACTGCATTCCCCGAAAATTAAACAAGGAATAAATAAACTTCTTCGTCAAAAACGCTCAGAAAGCAACTATTGTTGTCTGTCATGTGAGCCAAAACTCGTCGCGCTGCCACTAAATGCCTGCAATTAAGGCCCAGCAAATGAGTAAACAAAAAAGTGCATAAATAAATAATGGATAAATTTTTTCAATATAACAATTCTTTTTTTATAAAACCTAGACGTTTGTGATTACTTTATTTACTTCGTTTATGACAGCGTTGATAATTTTGTTTCTTCTCTGTTATGACCACCTCAATATTTATAGCTCCAGCTGATTTGACCTTTAC
>CM060327.1:8028470-8033470 GCA_030674155.1 Stramonita haemastoma | reverse complement strand
GCAGTGCCCCAAGGATTCCTCAGGGAGTGAAGGGGGAAAGTCAGTCTATCGGTCACACTTTACCAATACAGACAATAGTAAGCCTGAGTCTGCAAACCCGCCATCTCCAGAGAAATGTCTAGCTTTGTCTGCAGACTGTGACTACTTGCTCTTTGTACAAAGTACAGCAAACTTGTGTTTGTGCGTGTCGACAAAAAAAATGTGTGTCAGTCATTGGCTTAATCGTTGTCCTAAAATTACAGAAATTATTTCTGACAAAGTAATGGATCTACTTTTTTTTTAGGAAATCTTCTGTATCGCTTAAAAACAAGCTGAACAATGGCGCATTCCTCTGCCAAATTTTTGAATACTTGATACATGCATAGCCCAGTATGTATCTTCCTGTGATTGATCATTCTGCTCTATGATCATTTATTGATGGCTGGTGCTATAACCTTCTTCATGCAAGCACCCCCCTCCCCCTCTCTTCAGCTTTTTTTGTTTTCTTTCACTGCATTGATATTGGTTATCGACAATTTTAAAGTAAACATACCAAGTTCAAACATTCATGTACATTATAGTAAATTGTTATTTTGATGGTTAAGTTGTGTTCTCACTACTACCATTGATTGTGATGATACGCGTGCGCACGCGCACGTGTGTGTGTGTGTGTGTGTGGTGTGTGTGTGTGTGTGTGTGTGTGTGTGTGTGTGTGTGTGTGTGAGTGTGAGTGTGTGTGTGTGTGTGTGTGTGGTGGGTGGGTGGGTGGGTGGGTGGTAGATGTGCTTTATTTCGTTCGTTCTTTAATATCTTTTCATTTTAAGTGTGTGTGTGAGTGTGTGTGTGGTGTGTGTGTGTATGTGTGTATGTGTGTGTGTGGAGTGTAAATGTGCGTGTGTGCGCGAGGCCATAAAGTTATGACATATGACGAAAAAGCCTCAGTAAAGCAATCTTGAAAACATCGTGATGACAATAATCTTTAAATCGTGATAAAGTTTGTAATTCAAGTTGAAAATATTGAAAAATAAACCCTAACTATGGTCAAAAAACGATGACGACTGTACTCTAATTTCTATAGAGCATTATACTCTGTCTGTCTGTCTGTCTGTCTGTCTGTCTGTCTGTCTGTCGTCTGTCTGTCTGTCTGTCTGTCTGTCTGTCTGTCTGTCTGTCTGTCTGTCTCTCTCTCTCTCTCTCTCTCTCTCTCTCCTCTCTCTCTCTCTCTCTCTCTCTCTCTCTCTCTCTCTCTTCTCTTCTTTTCTTTCTTTTTTTTCTTTCTTTCTTTCTTTCTTTCTTTTGTGTGTGTGTGTCTCTCTCTCCATACATACGACATATACAAACAAACACAAACACACATACACACACGCACACGCACAGACTGAGAGAGAGTGTGTGTGCCAGACAGACTGACAGACTGACAGACAGACAGATAGATAGATAGATACAGAGACAGAAGCAGAGAGAACAGCTGAATCCTGAAGACAAGGACACAGACCCACTTTTGCTTCTCGACCGACCGACTTCAACATAAGAGAGAGGAAGCAAACACGTGATGAATCAAAGAACAATAACTCAGCATCATCACTGACACCTAAGAAGATCGCCGCAAAATTCATGGCTAACTTCTTTTTTACTGGGGTTTTGTTTGGGGTGGGGGTGGGGGGTGGGGGGTTTTCAAGTTTCATATTGATCATATGCGTCCTTCTCCTACTTGGGGATGCTAGTGGCCTTGCAGTATAAATAGCATCCCCACCTTCTGGAAATTCTGTGTTAGGAGTTCCCTCTTCTTTTTTTTTTACCAGTGTCTTTGTTTCTGCATTGTTCCTTTTTCTTTCCCGTCACCCCCTTCTTATCTATCATCTGCCTTCTTGGTCCTTTCTTCTGCCTTTTTTTAAACAAAAAGACTTAAAAGGTACAATTCTCTTTCATGACGAAATTGGATGCGCTGGGCCTGACTGGCCAGGTGCTTAACGGCAGCGCAAGGCATCGCACTTGACAGAAGCAATAGGAACGGGAAGAAGAAGGAGGGGGGTAATGGAAAACCAACTCAACAAAACAAGAACAGAACAAGAAGTTGCTTCAAAAGTCAAAGTGACATAGCTGTTGTTGGGCGTTTCCCGACTTAACATTCTGAGAGTCACCCAGAATATGCACTCTGCTTCACTCACTACGCCTGGAAATCACTGTGAGACCGTTAAGTAGGCCACACACTAGGTGAAGTCAGTAGGATGAATATTATTTTCCTTCTCAACAGCGTCATAAAATTCTTAAAAGGTATAACTTATTACATACCTAAGAAGAAAAGAACCGAGTAATCTTATAGGAATAAGTCCATTTTTTTCTCATTAAATGCCTAAGAAGAAAAGAACCAAGTTATTCCCTTAGGAATAAGTCATTTTTTTTTCTCCCTTACTTTATTGAATATCATAGACTCCTCGACATTGGAGTGCGGCTATCTTAATGGTGGTGGACAAACGGTCGCCTACACAAAATCTCTCCATAGCTCTAGCTGAGGGACGAAAAATGCGGAGAACACAGCAATCATTTTTGGAATTAGCAGGGGTGGGGGGGGGGTGCTGTTGTTTTTTTCTTTCTTTTACATAATATCATACGCCACCTCGAAATCGGAGAGTGGCTATCTTAATGATGGGCAAATGGTCGCGTGCGCAAAATTTCAATATTGCTGAACCTCAGAGCTCTAGCCTAGGAAGGAAAATAAGCACAAAGAAACTACAAACATTCTGAAACGATGCAACACAAAAGCCTTCCTAACTTTTGATGGACTTGACTGATTTCAAAAAACAACAAACTACAACCAAAAATTCCGTGTGTGTTGCGCTTGCCATATATTTTTTAGGGTTTGTTTTGTGCGTGTGTGTGTGCCTACACCGCATATTCCAGTCACACATCCTGTGTTGGTAGCGCTGCGGTGCATGGAGATTGGGAGTGTCTACATGCTGCCAGACTGATACCAATCGACTAGACGTGACGAATCCCTTATCATCACTTGTCACACTTTGATTTGTTGCTTTACAAGATTCAGCACTTTGTAACTTAGTACACAACCTTTTTGTTTGTTGTTGTTGTTGTTGTTGTTGTTATTATTATTATTATCATCATTATTATTATCATTATTATTATTATTATCATTATTATATTATTATTATTAGAATTCAATGTCCCCATTATTACCACCACACTACTCACCATTATCATCATCATCATCATCATCATCATCATCTCATCATCATCATCATCATCATCATCATTATATTATTATTACTATTATTGTTCTTGTTATTAATATTACCATCATCAACATTATAGTTATTACTATTATTATCATTATCTACAGCACAGGTGGTGGCTACATTGACACAGATCCTTTCACACAACCACGCACACAAAACAAACCAAAATCAAACAAACAAGCGAAAACAACCCCCCCCCCCCAAAAAAAAAAAATATATATATATATATATAACAAAAAGTCGTGCGTGCTTGCCATATTTTTAAAACAATCTTTTTGTACGTGTTGACAAGAAACTGGTGGACAAGACATACACCTTTGTTTCTTTCTTTATTCATTTGTTGTTTGTATGTTTTGTTTTGTTTATCATTGGCAGATCTCAAAAGAGAGAGAGACAGAGAGAGAGACGGAGAGAGAGAGAGAGACAGGAGAGACAGAGAGAGAGAGAGAGAGTATGAAAACCTTATTGTACGTTGTCAAAACAAGACTTATTTGACACGAAACATAAACCTTGTGTGTGTGTGTGTGTGTGTGTGTGTGTGTGTGTGTGTGTGTTGTGTGTGTGTGTGTGTGTGTGTGTGTGTGTGTGTGTGTGTGTGTGTGTGTGGGGTGCGCGCGGCGCGTGTGTGTGTGTGTGGTGGTGTGTGTGTGGGGCGCGCGCACGAAGTGTGTGTGTGTGTGTGTATGGTCACCAGTTCATGTTTGTGTATCTTGCCCGTGTTTAATCACTATGTTTACTATGTTTATTTCGTGATTTGCTTGTGCGGGCATATTTTTGGGTAGAAAACAAAATGAATATTGTCCGAGCCTCTTCTCTCTCTCCCTTATCAATTCCGTGTACAAAAAAATACATACATGTACACAAACATGCCGATAAACCTGCGATGCTCTGATCTTGCACGTGTCTGTATGCATACATGTCCATGATATGCTTACAAGTCTTTTTCTGTGTCTGTGTGTGCACATAAACATAACAGACCTAAATAGCTTCGTCAGCGCCATGTTTACAAGACAGCTCTCTTCGACCAGTCTGCCTGTCTCTCTCCTCTCCTCACGGAAAGAGCGCGTGCTGATAAGTATGACCACTAGTTCTCACGTGCGTGCTTTTTTCGGGTTGTTGTTTTGGGTGTCCCCCTCTTCCTCCTCTATCACCCCCTTTCCCCCTCCACGTCTGTTCAGTAATTGGTATTTTCGTGCTTCTGTACCCTGTCAGATAGGAAGGGTGTTGTAATTATTCTGGCTGACCCCTGTCATATTCAGCTGGGAAAACAACAACAACAATCCCTATGATTTTAAGCTGGGAAAACAACAACAATAACATTTACTATGATATTAAGCAGGGAAAACAACAACATTCCCTATGATATATAGCTGGAGGAAACAACTACACAACAACAATAACAATCCCTATAATTATATAGACAATATTAAGCAAGGGAGACCACGGCAACAACATTCCCTATGTTATTAAGCTTGGAAAACAACAACAGCAACAATCCCTATGATTTTAAGCGAGGGAGACAACAAGAACAACAGCACCAACAGCAACAACATTACTTAATCTTGTGCATGTGTGTATACACAGATATACACAGAGTGAGGCAAGGCACTGGCAGATCTAGTATATAAGCCTGCATGGGAAATCACAAAAAATATCAATCTTTAGTTCAGTGTCACTGAGATTTGAACCTCCGACTTCAGGAGGCCAGGAGCGGAGCATCAGAATTAAAAACCTGCAGCCTTAAGCACTTGGTCTCCTCGGCCATATGTT
>CM060327.1:7998470-8003470 GCA_030674155.1 Stramonita haemastoma | reverse complement strand
CGGAGGAGATGGAACATGAGCTGGCAGTGTCCTCTTCTAAACAATGGTGATTTGAACAGCTGTCTCTAGCTCCTGAATGTCACCTTTTTCATCTTCTGGCCTGATTCCCAGCCGTTGGCGCCATGCTTTCCTGAAGCTGTTTCTCAGGATTGTCCTTGCTTCACTGTAAGACACTGGATGGGCTGGCTGGTGGTGGTTGTGATTATATTGTTCTTGGTAGTGGTGTATGTGTGTGTGTTTATTTTTATTTATTATTCATTCTTTTATATTGAGGATAATGGGATAAGCACTCATGTGCTTTTTTTCATACAGTCCCTGTGTGTATGCAGTTGTGTAAATTTTGTCATCTGTTCCCACCGGCACACAATGGCTTACTCTTACGAAAAGCTGAACAGGATTTAACGTGTGCTCAAGATGTTCTGCGTGCATTCGTTCACGGGGCCTCGGTTTACAGTCTCATCCGAAAGACATTAGGGGAGAGTGGAGTCAACACTGAAGTTAACTTCAGGGGGAAAATCCCCTCCAACGGGAATCGAACTCGGGTCGTCAAATTGCCAGTGCAATGTTCTGACCACTAGATTATCCCGTCCCCCCCCCGTGTGTGTGCGTGTGTGTGTGGTGTGTGTGTGTGTGGTGTGTGTGTGTGTGTGTGTGTGTGTGTGTGTGTGTGTGTGTGTGTGTGTGTGTGTGTGTGTGTGTGAGTGAGAGAGAGAGAGAATTTGTGAGAGAGAGAGAGAGAGAGACAGAGAGAGAGAGAGAGAGAGAGAGAGAGAGAGAGAGAGAGAGAGAGAGAGAGAGAGAGAGAGAGAGAGAGAGAGAGAGAGAGAGAGAGAGCAGACAAATAGGCAGACAAAAGACAGAGAAAGAGGATAAAGGCAGGCACAGAGAAACCAGCGAACAGATTGACATAGAGGCAGAGGAACAGACACACAAACCAACACACAAAGAGGCAGACAAAGAGATAAACAGGCAAACAGGCAGGCACAGAGAAACCAGCGAACAGATTGACACAGAGGCAGAGGAACAGACACACAAACTAATACACAAAGAGGCAGATAGAGAGATAAATAGCCAGGCAGGCAGGCAGACAGATAGATAGATAGACAAAAAGACAGAGAGACAGACAGGCCAGAAAACAGACAGACCAGGAACAGACAGACAGATAGACAGACAAACATACAGACAGACAGACAGACAGACAGACCAGGAACAGACAGATAGACAGACAAACATACATACAGACAGACAGATAGACAGACAAACATACATACAGACAGACAGGCAGACAGACCAGGAACAGACAGAGAGACAGACAAACATACAGGCAGATAGATAGACAGACAGAGAGACAGATTGACAGATATTGCGGGTCGATGCTGGGTGTGTTGTGTTTCTGCTATTTGTCCATGTTACGCTGTCAGGACCTGAGGGGAAAAGATGATGCTGATTACCTTGGTAAATGGAGCACAGAGAGAGAGAGAGAGAGAGAGAGAGAGAGAGAGAGAGAGAGAGAGAGAGAGAGAGAGAGAGAGAGAGAGACAGACAGACAGACAGACAGACAGACAGACAGACAGACAGACAGACAGACAGACAGACAGAGACAGAGAGACAGAGAGACAGAGAGAGACAGAGACAGAGACAGAGACAGACAGACAGAGACAGAGAGAGACAGAGACAGAGAGACAGAGAGAGATAGAAAGAGACAGACAGAGAGTCACAGAGAGAGAGAGACAGAGAGAGAAACAGAGAGAGAGAGAGACAGAGACAGAGACAGACAGACAGAAAGACAGACAGAAAGACAGACAGACAGACAGACAGACTATCAATTTTGTCATTTTCTCTATTTTGTAAACGGATTCAGAGGCGGAACAAAACATTAAAAATATTATTCATCTTTTTTGTTGTTGAAATTTCGAGGATAATGGGATAAGCACTCGTTTGCGTTTGTACATCCCGTCCCCGTGTGCATGTGTCTTGTACATTTTGTCATCCCATTCCACTGGCACTCAGAGGACTATACTTTTGCAAAATGGAATAGATGTTAACGTGTGTGCAAGGTGTTTTCTGTGCGTTCACACACAAGATCTCGGTATATTATCGTCTCATCCGGAGGGCTTTAAGGAGAGAAAGACAAAGAGACATACAGAGAGAGAGAGAGAGACAGAGAGAGACAAGAGAGAGACAGAGACAGAGGCAGAGAGAGACAGAGAGAGACAGTGGCAGAGAGAGACAGAGAGAGACAGTGGCAGAGAGAGACAGAGAGAGACAGACATACAGAAAGACAGGCAGACAGAACGACACACACACACACACAACACACAACAACACACACACACACACACACACACACACACACACACACACAACACACACACACACACACACACATACAGACAGACAGACAGACACACTGACATACATGCATACATGCAGACAGACAGACAGACAGACAGACTATTTGTCATTTTCTCTAGTTTTTAAACGGACACACGCATTCGGAAGCAATGTTTGCTTTATAAAGAAATGACCATTATCAGTTCGACCCCTATCTCACAGCCCTTCCCCATCCCCCATTCCCCACCCCCCACCCCCCCTCACGTCACCACAACCACTCTCCCCTGCATGCAAATTTAACTGCCAATACTGTTTTCTTCATTCCCTCCATCCTCACGTCCATCTTCATGTCTTTGACAGTCTTTTCACACATACACACGCGCGCGCGCGCGTCCGCGCACGCAAACACGCACACACACACGCACACAGACCATTCACACACACACGCACACACACATACATACACACACATGAACGCATGCACACTCGCACGCACGCACGCACACACACACACACACACACACACACACACACACACACACACACACACACACACACACACACACACACACACACACACTGGGGACGGGATAGCCTAGTGGTCAGAACATTGCGCTGGCAATTTGACGACCCGGGTTCGATTCCGGTCGAGGAGTTTTTTCTCCTGGTGTTAACATCAGTGCTGACTTCACTCTCCCCACAAGTCCTTTGGATGAGACTTTAAACCGAGGCCCCGTGTGCGAACGCACGCAGAACATCTTGCGCACACGTTAAATCCAGTTCCGCTTTTCGTAAGTGTAGGCCATCGTGTGCCGGTGGGAACATATGACATTTACA
Source organism: Stramonita haemastoma (assembly GCA_030674155.1). NCBI lineage: Eukaryota > Metazoa > Mollusca > Gastropoda > Neogastropoda > Muricidae > Stramonita > Stramonita haemastoma. Next base: position 8,000,299 of record CM060327.1, on the reverse strand, counting down.
AAAACTGCACACACACGGGGACTGGATGTAAAAACGCACAAGAGTGCTTATTCCATTATCCTCGATATAAAAGAATAAATCAAATCAAATGAATCAAACACACACGCACACACATACAAACACATAGACGCACACAAGCACAAACATATACATTCACACGCACTCTCATACACAGATACAGACACACACGCGCGCGCGCACGCACACACACACACACACACACACACACACACACACACACACACACACACACACACACACACACACACTTCAACACACACACGTACACACACCGCGCCACCACACACACACACACACAGCGCACGCACGCACGCACGCACGACGCACGCACACACACACACACACGCGCACGCACGCACACACACACTGATTTCTTCGCCCAAGCTTGTTATGTATTTCACGTCCATTTGCATTCCATTTTCAAACACTCTTTCAAACCAATTGGAGAGATAGAGAGAATCCTGAAAATCGATTGCATGGTGTGTGCGTGCGTGCGTGCATGCGTGCGTGCGTGTGTGTATGTGTGTTTGTGTGTGTGTGTGCGTGCGTGTGCGTGTGTGTATGTGTGTGTGTGTGTACGTGTGTGCTCGCGCGAGTGCGTGCCGTGTGTGTGCGTGTGCGTGTGCGCGTATTGTGTGTGTGTGTGTGTGCGTGTGTGCTCGCGCAAGTGCGTGCCTGTGTGTGTGCGTGTGCGCGCGCGCGCGCGCGCGTGTATGTGTGTGTGTGTGTGTGTGCGCGCGCGCGTTTGTGTACGTGTATGTATGACATTGTGTTTGTGTGTATGTGTGTTTGTTAGTGTGTTTCCGTATGTGTGTGTTTCTGTGTGTGTGTTGTGTGTTTATGTGTAGGTGCGTACGTGCGGTGTGTGTGTGTGTGTGTGTGTGTGTGTGTGTGTGCGCGCGCGTTGTGTGTGTGTGTGGCGTTTGTGTATGTGTATGTATGACATTGTGTTTGTGTGTATGCGTGTTTGTTAGTGTGTTTGTGTATGTGTGTGTTTCTGTGTGTGTGTTTGTGTTTATGTGTATGTGCGTACGTGCGTGTGTGCGTGCGTGTGTGCGTGCGTTAATTTTGGGGCGTGTGTGCATGCATGCGTGCGTTAAGTTTTGAGCGTGCGTGCGTGCACGCCAGCGCGCGCACGCGCACGTGTATGTGTGTAAGTGAGTTTGTCTGTCTGTCTGTCTGTCTTTCTGTCCGTCTCTCTGTGTCTATGTGTGTATAAATGCTGGTTATTAAACATTGTGTAAGACAGAGGGTGATTTTTTTTCAACAGAAAATTGTTCTAATTGTTGCTAAAATGCTATATTTAGCCACATACTTCGCAGTGATATAAAAAAACCGTAAAATAAGTAACACTACATGAGTGTTTGATATCGATCATTTGCAAACACCTTTGATTAAAAAAATGTAGGTATTTTTAACAATTCAATATTGTAGACTGTAAAAAAAATCAAGCGGGAATCAATCTATTCCAAATACACAATACATACACATTGCACGCACATACACCTTGATTTAATCAATAGCAATGACCGACAATTTCAAATGCGCCAACAAGAATATCAAAAAGATCAGGAAATAATGACACGCTGATGTTTTTTTTTAAAGTAATGTTTGCAGTTTTCTTCCAGTCCTTCAAGTTATACACACATACACCTGCGCGTGTGCACGCACATGGACACAGACCGCCCGCGCGCGCGCGCGCACACACACACACACACACACACACACACACACACACACACACATTCATTCCAAACCTAATTAACACATATAACACACTATCAATCGATTTTCATGGATCTTCCATC
>CM060327.1:7985970-7988470 GCA_030674155.1 Stramonita haemastoma | reverse complement strand
CCTTTAATACATTCGCAGTTAGCTCAGCTGGGTGAACTGGGGGACTATACTGAAGCCCAGGCGAACGAACAGTCATTCATCCACTTGGTAGCCATGCTCAATACTGCTTAACCTTAGCTTGGGGAGAGTGAGTGCTCTGATCACTGAGCTATCCCGTCCCTCACCCATGGTTACCTGCTTCTTTAGGGACACTGAAGGTACTGCAGCGATGAAGACGAGATGAAAATCATCTTTGAAGTGCTGGCCCCTAGAGAAGCTGAGGTCTCTGACACTTCACTCTCCAATGACCGCATAGTTTATGGGAATGCATTTACCCCTTTTTTTTACCTAACAATATTTGGAGGTTATTGCTTTAAACATGTCCCCTCTTTTATAATTCAACCAACATGTTGGGCAATCCTCTTAGCCACAGAATCAGTCATCCTGATTGCAGCCCTCTGTCTGTCATGAAAACAAAATATGGCAAGAAGGTGATTTATAAAATGGCAAACAAAAGTGGTAACATACGACTTTCAGACATGTGTTGCTGCTGATTCGAAAAGTGTCATAGATCAACTTCATCCTTGTCTCATGCCCTTTACCAACCCATCATGATGTCTTTTATAATAATTAATAAAAAAGGACAGTGACACACGGGTCCCAGTTCTTTTTGTTGTTTAGTTTATTTTGTAAAACTAGGTGCCCCAGAAAAGAGAATCCTCTGATGTCAGCGAGTATGCTTGTTTTCAGGGAATAGTGTTTCCTCACCTGTCGGAAGATTTGTACCAGCTTCCTCCACTCCTTTCCATTCTAAGATTTTTAGAAAGTGTTGCTCCCTTCAAGGAAGTCCACTCTCTGGTGTTGTTTTCCCATTGTTTTCTCTGTCTGCCTCTTTGTCTCCACCTTTGCACTGTTCATTACAGGACAGTCTTAGCCAGTCCAGATGTTCGTGTGATGTGCCCCTACCACTTTAGTTTGCGGGGTTTTTGTTTGTTTTTTCCCCCACTAAAGTCAGAATCTCTTCATTATGGCCCTTTTGGTGTTCTCTGTTCTGATTTTCACTTCGTCATTGGTTCTGTGATCTCTGAACGAGATACCAAGAAGTTTGTTGTAAGTTACGGTATTCATTTCATTATTAAAATTTAAAAGATATACTCTTTATACACCAACTTTATTCATCGCAACCATCCAGAAAAGATCTGACATTTCAACACAAACAATTTAAAAAAGATATATGCACTTCTAACAGAAAATGTAACCAAATAAGCACATTTACTCCTCTTAAGTATAAAAAGAGAGTAACAAGGTAAACCCATCCTTTCACAAAAAATACCTGTTCAGCTTCCTGCTTCCAAAATTCTGGCAAGGGAGTAAAAACTACCCTTCAAAAAAAGCACAACTACAACAGCCACTGCCTGGTTCCCTGTCACAACAGTAACACCTTCTTGCTAACGGCAGGTACTTGTGAAGCTGAGGCGAACACTGGCCTCAATCTGTTAACAGGGCCATTTCCGAAAGGAACAGGGTTTATGGGCTGTTTTCACAGGGGAGGTTCCGTGGTGAAGACAACATAGGGAAACTAGGTAAACGTTGACAGAATGCTGTGAAGAGTTTGGGCAGCAAAGGAGGAAAGAAAGTATGTATGTAATGTATGCCAGAGTGTGTTGTGTTGTGTTGTTGTGTGTGTGTGTGTGTGTGTGTGTGTTTGTGTGTGTGTGTGTGTGTGTTGTGTGTGTGTGTGTGTGTGTGTTTGTGTGTGTGTGTGCGTGCGTGCGTGCGTGTGTGTGTGTGTGTTTGTGTTGTGTGTGCCTACGTGTGTGTGTGTGTGCATGCATGCGCGCGCGCGCGCGTGTGTGTGTGTGATTTATTCTTTTTATTTCCAGGATAATAGAATAAGCATAACACCTGCTCTTTCAACATCCAGTCCCCATGTGCATGCAGGTTTGAACATGTTGTCATCCATTCCCACTGCCACACCATGGCTTACTCTTCTGTAAAGTCGAACAGGTTTTAACCTGTGCACATGATTTTCCGCGCGTGTTCGCACACGGGACCTCGGTTAGCATATCAGGAGCCCAATGTACATCACTCTAACCACCAGGATATTCAGTCCCATGTGTGTGTTTATGTGTGTGTGTTTGTGTGTGTGTCGTGCGTTTGCGTGTGTGTGTGTGTGTGTGTGAGTGCGTGTGTGTGAGTGTGTGTGTGCGTGTGCGTGTGCGTGTGTATGTGTGTGTGTGTATTTGTATGTGTGCGTGTGTGTATATGTGTATGTGTTTGTGTGTGCGTGTGTGTCTGTATTTGTGTGTGTGTGTGTATGTGTGTGTATGTGTGTGTGTGTGTGTGCGCGCGACGCGCGCGCGCGCGCGCGTGTGTGTGTGTGTGTGTGTGTGTGTGTAGTGTGTGTGTGTGTGAGTGTGTGTGTGTGTGTGTGTGTGTGTGTGTGTGTGTGTGTGTGTGGTGTGTGTGTGTGTGTGTGTGTGTGTGTAAAAGTTGGTAAGAGGTTCTTTGTTTGTTGTCA
>CM060327.1:7978470-7980970 GCA_030674155.1 Stramonita haemastoma | reverse complement strand
TGCCTTGGTCACATCTCTCTCTCTCTCTCTCTCTCTCTCTCTCTCTCTCTCTCTCTCTCTCTCTCTCTCTCTCTCTCTCTCTCCTCTCAATAATCAATTCTTTCTGCAAAATCACATCTGCAAACACAGTGGATGTAATACCAATGTAACAGCAGATCTCTTTAGAGAAAAAACAACTACACACCACTGAACATGCCCAGTCCATCAGGTTCTGAAGCCTGACACTTCAGTATCTCTGGGGATTTGCCTGTTTTCACATCTTGCACTGAAAATGGGGATTAGAGTTCATCAGCTCTGACTCTGATTGTGGTTTCAGGTTAAACGGTTTGGGTTTGTTGTTTTTTTTCCTTCTAATAGCGCTATTAATGCTGTACTGCTGATGGTGTATCTGCAAGCTTTGCCAACTGATTGAGTTGTTTGAAGAAATCCTTGTTTCTCGGGTCATTTGGTGTGGTTTTTGTTTATGTTTTATTTCTGTTCCTTTTTTCGGTTTTTGTTTGTCACTTTTATCATTTTCTTTTAAATCTCAGGTGATTTGAGAATGACCATCTCTGTCCACATAATTTCTACCTACCTGCCTGTATGTCAGCATCTGTCTCTATATCTGTCTGCCTGTCTGTCTATCTATCTGTGTGTGTGTGTGTGTTCTCATTCTTTCCCTCTCATCTTTTTTCTAAATTTCTCTCCCTCTCTTTATGTCTTCCCTCTATTTCTCAGAATCTCTCTGTGCGTCTTTTTCTATCTACTTACCCACCTTCCTATCTATCTCTCCCTTCCTCACTAAACACAAAAATCAATGTTTTCTATAAAATTGCATCAGCAAACACAGTGGACGTAATACCAATGTAACAGCAGATCTCTTTAGAAAAAAAACCACACATGACTGAACATCCCCAGTCCATCAGGTTCTGAAGCCTGACACTCCAGTATCTCTGGGGATTTGCCTGTTTTCACATCTTGCACTGAAAATGGGGATTAGAGTTCATCAGCTCTGACTCTGATTGTGGTTTCAGGTTAAAGGGTTTGGGGTTTGTTGGGTTTTTTAAAATTTTTTATCTAATAGTGCTGTTAATGCTGCACTGCTGATGGTGTATTTGCAAGCTTTGCCAGCTGATTGAGTTGTTTGAATAAAATTAATGTTTCTCGGGTCAACTTGGTGTATCTTTTATTTCTGTTTTTTTGTTTTGTTTGGCTTTGCTTTGCTTCATTTTTATTAATGCTTTTTAAAAAAAATCTCGGGTGATAACTACAATCTCTGTCCTCATACATTCCTGCCTGCCTGCTTGCCTCTCTGTCTATCTCTTCCTATTAAGGTTTTTTTTTATATCTCTTCTTCTCTGTTAGTCCTGTCTCTTCCTTTGTGCCCCTGTCTCCCCTGCCTTCCTCTCTGTCTGTTTCTCCCTGTGTGTGTGTGTGGTGTGTGTGTGTGTGCGTGTGCGTGTGTGTGCGCGTGTGAGTGCGCGCGCGTAACCGAACTGCATGCAAAGGAGAGATACCACGTGACGAAACAGAGCTTCCCACAATTCTCAGGTGTGTCCTGATTTAGAACCACAATGCTGGGGTAGGACTCTGATTGCATGGGAGGTAATCTAATTACGGCCCTGTCACAGCGTTGTATTGTTTTTTATATTCATATATATATTTTTAATTGTTTTATTTTGCATCACACTGCATTGTATACTATACTGTGTTCAGTCACGACATATTTCTCTGCGTGAAAATCTGGGCTGCTTTCCCCGGAGAGAGAGTTCGTCACCACACGAATAGAGCCACAAGTTTTTTTATTTATTTTATTTATTTATTCTTTTATATCGAGGACAACAGAATAAGCAATCATGTGCTTTTTTTTCATCCAGTCCTCGTGTGTATGCAGTTTTGTAAATCTTGACATCTGTTCCCACCGGCACAAGATGGCCTACTCTTACGAAAAGCGGAACAGGATTTAACGTGTGCGCAAGATGTTCTGCGTGCGTTCGCACACGGGGCCTCGGTTTAAAGTCTCATCCGAAGGACTTTTGGGGAGAGTGGAGTCAGCACTGATGTTAACTCCAGGAAGAAAATTTCCTCGACCGGACTCGAACCCGGGTCTTCAAATTGCCAGCGCAATGTTCTGACCACTAGGCTATCCACCCCCCCCCCCCTTTCAGACAGAGAGAACATCAAAGAGGGAAAAGAAAAATAGTGAATCAGAATGTGAAAGAGAAACAAAGAGAGTGACAGACAGACAGACAAAGACTACAGAGAGAAAGAGACAGAGAGAACATCAAAGAGGAGAGTAAAAAAAAAAAAAGTGACTCAGAGTGGAAAAGAGAAACAAGGAGAGTGACAGACAGACAGACAGACAGACAGACAGACAGATAAACAGACAGACAGACAGAGACTACAGACACTGACAAGCTGCTATATCAAACAGTGGCATAAAACACAGCCCATTAAGCCCTTCATTTCCTGGCTTTGTCACACTGTGTCTCTTTAGGTGCTCTCTACACTCCTCCTCCTC
>CM060327.1:7943470-7958470 GCA_030674155.1 Stramonita haemastoma | reverse complement strand
CAAGGCAGGCACACAAGTCTCCAGAGAGCTTCATACCACGACAGTTCAAAACTTCAGTTCAACAACTCGTACTGTACAACAACATCATTTTCCGCTTGCAGAGTTCCAGCACTTCATTCAAGTGTCAGGAGACATACATTTCCATTTCTAGCTGCCCTCAAAGGACACCAGACATTCAGTTTTCCTGTTCAGGACTGTGTCAGTGAGTTGACTGAAGGAAAAGGGTGTGGATTTTTTTTTTAGTTGAATCACAACATTGGGTGTAGAAAGCTTGAGAACTTGTCTGGAAACGGTTTTGGTGAATCAGAAGTAACGTATTCAGAAGTATCTGGGTTTCTTTTCTTAAATCTGCAACATCTTTAGATTATTAGATAAAGTAAGAAAGATAGAAAGAAAGGAAGGAAATTAAAGAGAAAGAAAGAAAGGAATGAACAAAATGTTTTGATCAACATGAAATTTAAGCGAAAAGGCTTCTCTTTGATCTTTGTATTTACGAGTTTAGTTTAGGAACTGTAATCTGTTCGTGCTACCATAAGTTTTTCATAGTATAATGAGCAATTTGTTTTCCTTTTGAAGTCTTAAAACGAATCCTGGTTACTTACCAATGATTACCAAACACCATTACAACGTTGTTTATTATATATTCTACTCAATTTTCCCAGTTGATTACTTTTCCTATCCCTCTTTCCCTCTGTATAAACAAAAAAATAGCGTATAATTATATGTGAAAACTACCTGTGAGCGTTCAAAATAAGCAGACTAGTGCACATCGATCAGCTAGTCAGCTAGGGGACAGGATAGCCTAGTGGTCAGAACATTGCGCTCGCAATCTGACGACCTGGGCTCGAATCCCATTCAAGGGGAATCTTTCCCTGGAGTTAATAATTTTTTATCAGTGCAGACTCCACTCTCGCCACAAATTCTTCAGATGAGACTGTAAACCGAGGCCTCGTCTGCGAACGTACGCAGAACATCTTGCGCACACGTTAAAACCCATTCCACTTTTCGAAAGAGTAGGCCATGTTGTGTTGGTGGGAATAGATGACAAAATTTACAAAACTGCATACACACAGGGACTGGATGTAAAAAAACAACAAAACCACATGAGAGCTTATTCCATTATCCTTGGTATAAAAGAATAAATAAATGAATAAATAATAGTGACCATCTGTGTGCCATCTTGTGGAACAGCTGTGAGTCACAAACAATATGTATGCATTGTCAGAACTTATCAGCCTGGACATTGCTTTGTAAACACACAACAGAGAGAAGTGGAGAGTGTTAGAGGTTAGGGCTGTTATCTGAAGGTCATATTCTGAGTGGCTGGATGGCTCGATGGTGCGTCAGTGATGGAGGGTGGCTGTACTGGTCACCACACAGTCTGCTGTCCTGTCCTCTGGTCAGTGCTGTGTGGGGCCAGTGATGCAGTGGCTGTACTGGTCAACACACAGTCTGCTGCCTGTCCTCTGGTCAGTGCTGTGTGGGGCCGGCATGCAGGCTGCAGGAAGAGAATACTGATACTGATGCTGGTCTTGCTATGCAGAGGTGTGCAGGTAAAGGTTAAAGGCGTAGTACGTCCGATCCAGGATGAAAAGAGTGGTGTGGCTTGTCTAAGTGAAAAAAGTGAGATGTCCCTAGTGCTGCTTGTCCGTTAGGTGACGTCAGCTGTGCCTCCTCTTTCAGTTCAAGTCGTATTTTCTTAATAGACAGGAAAGTACATTTTTATATATAATAAAAGATTATGAAGAGTGAGAGCAATGCTTGTGATTTTAGTATGTGAGAAATATGAGACTTTATTTCCCTCTCCATGCGAGAAATCTCTTATTTCACAGGGTTAGTTCCTCCACCGCTGCAGTTTGAAAGCAAGAGTATGTTGCGTGTGCAGCGGAGAACTTTTCGGCCTTTGAATTAAAGTGCCCCTGTTGTGTTCATGCGATGAGAGACAATGATGATACTTTGTTTTGTTATGGATTAAAGAAGATAGAACAATGTGTTGAAAAACAAATTAAAGTTATTAAAGAATGGACTTTTTAAACTTATAAATATTGTCTGCCATCGTGTTGCAGATCCAGGGGTTTTATGATCTAGATCATTTTGTGTTTTCTTGAATGAGTGTATGTCGTATGTGTGTGTGTGTGTGGTGGCTGTTCTGTAGTGTATGAGTGTGTGTGTGTGTGTAGTGTATGTGTGTGTGAGGTGTGTGTGTAGTGTTGTTTGTTTATGTATGTATGTTGTGTGTTGTTGTGGTGTGTGTGTGTGTGTTGTGTATGTGTTGTGTGTGTGTGTGTGTGTGTGTGGTGTGTATGTGGTGTGTGCTGTGTAAAAGGAATCATGGTAACATGAAAAAGATCATTAATAATGCCTGATCTAAAATTAATAAATATCATTAACGATACCCTGACTTAAAAATAATGACTAAAATAATAACAGCTTTGTACATAATTATTCATTTGTGATTCGAATTTTGGATACAGAAACAGCCAACACTGTCCATGCACAAACTGTAGTTGGCAGTACTCCAGAATAATGCACTCTCTCACTGTCACCACACCTGTGGCAGGTCACATTAAATGACAAGTTTGCGTGTAAGGCTGTTTTCAAAAACATGGCCAGAATTATTGGCAGCCAAGTCTACACTACTCCGATGTCGAGGGTTGTTTTCTCCCCCATTGATAATGGAGAATACATTTCATGCTCAAAATTTGTCATGGAAAAAGAACAACCCTAGCATAGGGAAACCATAGGCATAAGTCAAGTCAAAAAATCAAGTCAAGCATATCATGTTAAAGAACTCCCCTGTGTGGGATGCCGGGCCTGTCAGTATAAATGCATCCCCAGTTAATGGAAATTCTGTGCAAGGAATTCTGATCCCTCTTTTCTATCCCTCACTTTATTTCTGCCTTGTTCCTTTTTTCGGTCCAGCACCATTCTTGTCTTGTTTTAAATCCTTGGTCCATTCTCTGCCTTTTTCCCAAAACGATTTAAAAGATTAAGTTATCTCCCATCCAAAGTCAGATGCGCTATGTCTGACTTGTCAGGGCTTAACAGCAGTGCCACGCATTTTCTCTCTATGACAGACAACAATAGTTGCTATCTGTGCATTCGACGAAGAGGAGAATGCTAAAGCATAATATTACTTTAATGCAGCAGACTCAGCTTTCCCCAATATCTGAAAAAAACGTTTGGACTGGGGGTCAGAATACACACAAAATTACGAGCACACCACTATTTCCATTATCGTTTTTATGTCAGGTGGAAACAAAAATCCAAACTGGGCTATTCTCAGTACAATACATGTACGCACTACTTGATAGATCATTCTGCTGTCCTTTTGGCCTTTATCTTCCTTTTTCTGTCTACCAGAGCATACCTTCTTTTTTTCTTTCTACTTTCTACTTTTTCTGTCTTCTTTCTTTCTACTAACCACCCCCTACCCCCCACCCTCACTCCTGTTCTTTCCCCCCCCCCCCTTCTTCTTCCTTTCTCCCATGACTAAGGCAGATGCGGAGGCAGGAGGACTGAGATCTGACAGAGAAGAAGAGCCCTAATACAGCTGCTGCTGCAGGCGCCAGCAGCATCACAGCATGCCATCGATTCCTGCTCCCCGTGTTGCCAAATTTATGGCATCTCTTTTCCCTTTTATTAAATATTTTTTGGCCTTCCTTGGTTTGCCGTTAGGGAGAGGGAGGGAGGGTGGTGGTGGTGGTGGTAAGGGGATGGAGAGGAGAGATGGGGTGGGGTGGTGAGGATGACATCAGATGGTGATATCATAGTAACAATTTTTCCTCTCGGTGGTTTGGAGCCATAGCAGGGTTTTTTACTTTTTTGTTTTTAGTTACTTTTTTTAACTTTCAGGGATGATAGTAGATTTTTGTAAAGTGTGTGTGTAGTGTGTGTGTGTGTGGTGTGTGTGTGTGTGTGTGTGTGTGTGTGTGTGTGTGTGTGTGTGTGTGTGTGTGTGTACGTGTGTACGTGTGTACGTGTGTCTGTGTGTGTGTGTGTGTGTGTGTGTGAGTGTGTGTGTGTGCGTGCGTGCGTGAGTGTGTGTGTCTGTGAGTGAGTGAGTGAGTGAGTGAGAGAGAGAGATAGTATTGTGTGTCGTGCGTGCGTGCGTGCGTGTGTGCGTGCGTTGGTGGGTGCGTGCGTGCGTGCGTGCGTGTTGTATCTATTAGACCTAGGGTAGTGATCTGTGTGCTAATCTTTTCTTTTTGACGAAATGATAACCTAGGCCCAGAGCGTAACACATTATAAGGTAGTAATAAAGAATTCACGGCACCAAGAAAGTTGTCACAGAGAAAAACCTTTGAAGAAAAACCTTTCCTACCTTTAAAACAAACCCAAGGACAGTTAATTTCCTATTCAAGTCGGAATCTGGCAACTGAAATGGTGGGTAAAAACGGTTGCATAGGCAAAGTTGCACCATTGTGAACCTCAAGTTCTAGCAAAGGAACAAAAGAAAAGAAATAAAGAAGATATTTTTTTTTGAAAAGCTTGCACTGCTGTTTTGGCGACGTGTTCTTCCCTTAGAGACTAGAGAAATGTGCACAACTGTGCAGTACAATACAATACAATATAATACAATGCAATACAATACAATATCATACAACACAATACAGTACAATACATGGCACACACACACACAACACACACACACACACACACACACACACACACACACACACACACACACACACACACACACACACACACACACACACACGATTCAAGATTTATTCGACTTTACCCCTTTGAAGACTAAGAAATCAACAACATGTATATCATAACAATGTACAAGACTAAATTACAAAATAGAAATATATACAATTTCATACAATGTCATGCAATACTCTAACAAGAAATTTTGACAAATCACAGAAAGACAATACATAAACCTTCATCAAGCACACCACTCAACAAACACACACACACACACACACACACACACACACACACACACACACACACACTCACACTCCCCCACCCCCTAAAACACAACAACAAGTTTGGACTGACAAAAATTAGCTTGTACCCAAGACAGCTGTAAGCAGAAATGTTTTTACCATGATGTTACTTCCTTATCCCATTAACACATAGCCTCTCCTCTACCCTCCTCTCTTCTCCTCTCCCGTCCTCCCCTCTCCTCTTCCTCTCCTCCTTCTCCCCCTTCTCTACTCTCCTTCCCCCTTTTCCCCCTCCTCCCCGTTCCTCATTACCCATCCCTTTTCAAAAAAACCCAACGAAGACCAATAAGTTTTTAATAACACGGTAAGAGGAAGAGCTCTATAAATTCCAGCATCCCAAGGAAAGTGATGCTAATCTATGTTGGGGTCTGCTGCAAGTCTTCTCTTTAATCTAGTAGAAACGATATGTGGTCAGGGACCAACTTACAGTGCCTTATGTTACAGGCTGAAAGGTTGGTGGTTCGAAATCCCATAGGAGTCATGACTGTGTCTTATAGGGCCCCGGCCAGCTTCTACCCAGAGTCAGTTAATTGTGGGTTTATTGGTTAGACTGGGAACACACGGTCCAGCTCTATCGACTTTATGGATGCAAGTTTGAGAGAACAGCTCAAATTACTGGACCAACACTGCATGCAGGTGTCTATATCTCTCAGGCGGGTTGATGCCATGATATATCATTACAAAAAGTGCCGAGTAATATTTGATAGGTTTAATAGATGGAATTTATATTAAGCGCTATATCTTGTCAAAACAAGTCAGCCTTGTCAAGTAGTCTCAAAAGCAGGTGCATTTCTGTAGCATCATTTTGCATCATCATCGATCATCATCATCATCACCCTTGATCATCATTCAGTAAAAGTTTTTTTTTAATGGTCTCTGATTTCAGCAGCCATGGTAGCTCTGATCTCATGGTGGCATCTCTTGCTGGTACCACATTGTATGCTACACTTCAGAGGACAATGTTCAGTCGTTTACTTTATGCAGTGTGTGGGGCATGGTCTTGTCAGCTGGAGATAAACTCCATGATTACTGTTAAACCAAAACTGTCTAAGGGGGGGGGGGGGAGTAAAATTATGTAACATCGTGGGCATGTTAAAATGAGGAGGGAGTGACAGCCCAAAATATCAGAAAATGGAAAGCTGTCCAAAAATATTTCATCTGTGTTCTTCTTGAGAGAAAGTAGTGGAGAAAAAACAAGTGCAGTTAATCGTTCACAACTTTCTCAACTCATTTTGAAAATGACTTACCAAAGATTTAATATAAAAGATTCAATTAAATAGAATAAAATAGAAAATAAAGTCTTATGAAAATTTTCTTACAATGGTAAAATTTAGACATTTCTGAGTAAGAACCATGCCTTTGGCCTGACCTGACTCGAGTTTCGGCTACTGGATGAGCCTTCATCAGAGGTTCTTCTTCCGAGGTTAGCTTTTACACAGATGCTGGTGTGAATGGAGCACCATTAGTATCAGTGTTTCTCTTCTTGCAGCCTGCATGCCGGCCCCACACAGCACTGACCAGAGGACAGGACATCAGACTGTGTGGTGACCAGTACAGCCTCTCCATTCATCACTGGCCACCTCAGCCTCCAGCCATCAGATAGGACCTTCAGATAACAGCCCTAACCTCCAACACTCGCCACCTCCCTTCCCCCACTTCTCTCTGTGTGTGCACAATGGAAAAGTCAACTGATAACTTCTGGGAGTTAAGTGCACATGTGCATGTACACATCTCACAGCTGTTTGACAAAGTGGCAGTTGTTTATCTTATTCTATTTTTATTTCTTTTTTTTCCAAGGATAATGGAATAAGCACTCTTGAGCTTTTAAACATCCAAGATGGCAGCTGTTTGATAAAGTGACAGCTGTTTGACAAGATGGCCGCTGTTTGACAAGATGGCGACCAAATGGACAGGTAAACGTTTTGCAGAGACCCCTGCTTTGGCACACAACCAACACAAATGAAATAAACTGGTGGACAGCTAAAAAATACAATGCAACAATGACTCCTATCAAAGAAGAAGAAGAAGAAGAAAGAAGAAGAAGAAGAAGAAAGAAGAAGAAGAAGAAGAAGAAGAAGAAGAAGAACAAGAAGAAGAAGAAGAAGAAGAAGAACAAGAAGAAGAAGAACAAGAAGAAGAAGAAGAAGAAGAACAACAACAACAACAACAACTACAACAACAACAACAACAACAACATCGTCATCGTCGTCATCATCATCATCATCATCATCATCATCATCATCATCATTATCATCATCATCGTAATTTTGATGATGAAAAAGGAGAGAAAGAAGAACGACAACAACAACAACAGCAACCAATGTGGGCTGCTCTGCCTGTTTGAATCAGGTGACAAAATTTACAAAAATGCATACACATCGGGACTGGATGTAAAAAAAAAAGCACATGAGTGCTTATTCCATCATCCTCGAAATAAAAGAAATAAAACAATAAAATAAATCGTGGCAGGTTGTGTGAATAAACGACTCTAGTTTTATTTCAATCAGGGTGAAAATGGATCTGGAAATAATTATTATGTAAAAGGGCGATAGATAATAACTTGTTCATTTCTTAAAAGTTGTGATTGACGACCAAGTCATTGTTAAATGTACTGGATACATGTTTGAGATGTCAACGAGATACAGCTGTCTGTTTTATCTGAAAACCTTATAGAAATGACAGGTAAAAATTTCTGGCTTGCTAAAGTGCTTGCCAGTGACATAAAAAAAATCAGAAGGTTGTCCCACTTCTATTTTAACTTTCTTTATATAAAACACTCTTTCTTTGTTTCTATCTTTTTTTCTTTCTTTCTGCCTTCCTTCCTTTCTTTCCTTACTTTCTTTCTTTCTTTTTGAGGTCTTCTCTTTAATGCAGAGGAAGTAGGGTGGACAGTAAGGCAACAGAAAATAAGAAGTCTTCGGGGAAGGAAGAGGCTTTTAACAGAACCGTAGATCAAAAACAAAATAGTCCAGGAAACGCCCACTACAGTGGAGAACAAACATCAAACACAGTGAGATAAAAAGCCCCATAAGGAGTACACTGCACACAGTACAACAGCCAGAGACTGTACACGGAACAGCCCACGGTTTGAAAGAACAGAGAGGATACCATGTACTGGCGGAAAGATGTTACACACGTCAACCCAGAAAGTTTTGAATGTAAGACCATCTTTCAAAGGAACTTGAGCTGGGCAAGTACCTTCCGATCCCCAAAATCCCCTCCTAGACCTAGTTAACTGAAAAGTCAGTCTTTCTCTGTCTGTCTCTAAAATCTCTGTTTCTGCTCTGTCTCTCTCCCTCCCTCTTCTCTCTCCTCTCTGTCTCTCTCTGTCTCTCTCTCTCTCTCTTCTCTTGTCTCTCTCTCTCCTCCCCTCTCTCCGTCTCTCTGTCTCTCTGGCTCTCTCTCTGTCTCTCCCACTCTCTCTCTCTCCCTCTCTCCGTCTCTCTCTGTCTCTGTCTCTCCCTCTCTACCCCCCTCTCTCTCTCCCTCTCTCTCTGTCTCTGTCTCTATCTGTCTGTCTGTCTCTGTCTGTCTCTGTCTCTGTTTCTCTCTCTCTACCCCCCCCCCCCCCCCCCCCCCCCCTCTCTCTCTCCTCTCTCTCTCCTCTCTCTCTCTCTCCTCGTCAACCAAGAACAGAAACTATCCAAACAGATTTCGAGGACTATAGGAAGCTAAGACCCCAGCAAAACCCTGATTGATGATGGTACATACATCCACTTCACTTGAGCAGTGAGACTGAATGTCTTGTCTTCTTTCAGACTGTAGGAAATTGAATTCGCTGTGTCCTCTCTCTTGACTGAGCCATTTCTGAATTCTGCAGGCAGCTCTGTTGTTCCACAGTCAGACTTGTTCAAACACACAGTATCCGATCACAGGTATCGGGTCCCGGGAGTGAGGTGTGGTTTATCTAGGCCTAAGTGAAAAAACGCAAGCTAAAGTGGTACGAGCACGTCACACAATCATCTGGACTGGCCAAGACAGTCTTACAGGGAACAGTAAGGGAAGGGAGACGAAGATGCAGACAGAGGAAATGATGGGAAGACAACATCAGAGAGTGGACAGTCTTTGGGTGGAACGATCTACTACGGAGGGCGAAGGACCGTGAGGAGTGGAGGAAGCTGGTTGCAAAATCTTCAGTTGTGTCCCCACGGTCCGCGGTACTACGGGACAGGTGAAGGTGAAGGTGAAGGAAGTGAAAGATGGGGACGGATAGCTCCATGGTCAGAGCACTCCTTTCCCCAAGCTAAGGTTAAGCAGCATCGAGCGTGGCTACCAAGTGAAAGGGTGACCGTTTGCACGCCTTAGCTTCAGTACAGTTCCCCCAGTTCACCCAGCTGTAAATGGGTACCAGCCCTCTTTAGGGTCTGGGAAGGTAAAGCAAAGTAGTGAGGGAGAGGAGATGGGCGCCACCCTCAATACGCTGGCCCCTAAAGAAGCTGAGGTCTCTGATGCCTTGCTCCCTACGAAACATAGGTTATGGGACACCTTTTTTTTTTACCTTTAAGTGAAAGAAAAGAGTAATTGCACCTAGCACTGCTTGTCTGCCTCTGTTCATTCACTTCCAATTTTATTATTTTGATAATAGGGCGGTAGCTAGATTTTCTGTGTAAAAGATTACAACGTAGTGAAGGCAACGTTTGTGATTTTACTCTGCGAGAACTATGACATTGACACTTTGGCCGTCAGTGGGAGAAACCTGTGATTATTTCACAGCGTTACTTCCTGCATCAGTGTAGTTTGATTTGATTGATTTGATTTGATTTGATTTGATTTATTCTTTTATATCGAGGAAAATGGGGATAAGCACTCTTGTGCTTTTTTTAACATCCAGTCCCCTGTGTATGCAGTTTTGTAAATGTCATCTGTTCCCACCGGCACACGATGGCCTACTCTTACGAAAAGCGGAACAGGATTTAACGTGTGCGCAAGATGTTCTGCGTGTTTCGCACACGGGGCCTCGGTTTAAAGTCTTACCGAAGGACTCGAAAAGCAAGTTCGAAAAGCAAAAGTATGTGCGTGTGTAGCAGAACACGTTTCAGCCTGTATAGGCTAGACATATTCTTGTTGTGCCTGTAATCAAAGTGTAGAAATGGTATCCCTTTCTGGTATGCTGCCCTCGTCAGAGTTATGGAGTGGTCTCAATCTATCAGCGGTCTGACTTCAGTTTCTTTGTGTGGTGGAAAGAAATAGCCAGTCCAGAGGAATGGGCGGGAGAAGGGTTGTCTGTCTGGCTGTACATTGATATAATAGCCACAAGAAACAGAAGTATTTGGTTTAATAGTCTGTTCTAGTCTGTGTCAATTTTAGTCATGGCACATTTTTCTCTGCATGGAATTTGGGCTGCTGTGTGTGTGTGTTGTGTTGTGTGTGTGTGTGTGTGTGTGTGTGTGTGTGTGTGTGTGTGGTGTGTGTGTGTGTGTGTTGTGTGCGTGTGTGTGTGAGTGAGTGAGAGAGAAAGTCTGGCAGAACTGCAGGGATCTACAGACAGACAAGACACAGACAGACAGAACAGATACAGAAGCAGAAAACAGACTGATGTGGAGACAGACAAACAAACAGAAACACATTATTATTATTTTTTTTATTATTCTTTTGGAGACAAACAGATTTATCTTTTGCCAACATATGACAGAAAACTGAATCACACATTTAAAAAAATTCTCATACAAAGCGACAAACTGGAGATCAATCTAATCACACTCTTTACCTTTTTTCTCCTAAAACCTCCATCTTTCTAAAGAAACACAAAGCACGCTAATCGGTCTTAGTCAGCAAACTCTTCTTCAAGCCATAGCATTGTTTCTCGCTCTTTTATTCGCAGATTAATATTGAAAAGTGCACATGTCCTTATGCTTAGTGTCAAAATGACCTGTTCACATCCCTGGGAAAAAGGTGGTATCATTTCACTTATTTCGTAATATTATGTCTGCCACCACGATAATGGTTCTTCTTTTTTTCAGGGGGGGAGGGGGGGGGGACGGGACCAAAAAATATGGTTGTATCAACTTTGTGATGATACACTGACATTTTGTTTTTCATTCCTGGGATAGAGCGCCAAGATTCACCAATAGGAGTTTTGCATATGCAACAGTTTAGAGTCTTCTCTGAAAGATTGTTTGACATTTAGTTCGATTTTCCCACACACAATTCTGCCTGTGTGTATGAAACTGAGAGCTAATAAAACAGCAAAACTATGTAACTATTTAGTATGATATGCCACCCTTTTATCACAACAAAAGCCATATCGATTCTCTTGTTGGCTTCATGCAGATGTAATCTTTTCAAAAACTGTGGATTCTTAATGAAGAAATGGTACAGTTTTCCTGATAATTAACAAGTTTCTCTTAGCAAATGGGTGTTTTTTATTCGCTGTTCATGTCTTCATATAGCTTTGAACAAAGAAATTCAAATTGTACATAAATAATATAGCATGCAAACCACTGTTCTTTATAGTTAAAAAAAACTGAATATTGAATATATGTGAACAAATAAGATACAAAAATAGCTAAAATGTTTGAACAAATAAACAATTAATGAAAAAGAACTTTTCAATAAAACTAAAAATATTTAAGATATGCATACATTTTTTGTATGTTTTGGTTTTGAAAATTTTCCTTCAGAGATAAAACGAAATGATTAGATAAAGAAATGAATACATAAAATACACCAGTGAATAAACAATGTAACAGAACCATCAAATAAAACTAAGATACCAAGACTAACAATAAAAAATAAACTCAACAATGTTTTCAGCTTTTAATCTTTTTTCCCTGGGGAAACAAAACAGAAGGAGCAGTGTACCAAGTCTGGAAACAGCACTGGCAGTGTTCTCCTGTTTCCACCTTCCCCTCCTAATACCTGCCCCATCCCCATCATTGTTCCCCCCTCCTCCTCCTAATACCTGCCCCATTATTGTTTCCTGCCCCTCCTCCCCCACTGATCCCCGCCATGAGCAGCATGTTGCACGTGAGAAGGATGGCGCTGTCACGTGCTTGGCTGCCATTTTCATTGTGTGACCAGCGCCACCTGCCGTGACAACGTCACTTCCGTCAGGTCGGGCAAAATTACGACTTTCGTGATCCGGGTGGCTTGTGATGTAAAATTGATTATCTGGGGAATTTTCTGTTTTTGTTTGTGTCTGTCTGTTTGTCTCTGTCTGTCTGTTCATCTGTCTCTCTTTGATCTGAAAGAAGCAAGGGAGGAAGAAAATTGTTATGCAGAAGACAATGCCAAAAATCCTCAGTAAATCCACATCACATCTTTAGCAGAGGGCAAACGCAGAACCTGACATCATTTACTGGAACCAGTATCTCCAGGTCTCCCTGAATTTCCAGCACAAGTGGGATTCAGGACTCAAATATGGTCATTGAACTTTTGAAGACAATTTAGAATGGTGTTGTTATGGTGTTAATGTGTGAAGACAAGTCAGAATGATGTTGTAATGGAGCTGACATAGGAAGATAAGTCAGAATGATGTTGTTACCAAGTTGAAATATGAAAATACAGTTGTTGGCACAAAATGCTTTTTCAATGTCAGTGTAAATGATAATGATAGAAAAAAGAGAATTGCTGTTTCAATAAAGAGACTTAAAAACAATGGATGCAAACATTCTTTAATTAATGCCTGCATGCATACTAACATAATTATACACGAATAAACGTAAAAAATGGAATGCAAACGTACACAAATGCATAACACTTGCAAACAGTAACATATCTATGGCTACAAACACTGAAAACCTTCACATAATTTTGTTAGCACACGTACACACGAACACACACACACGCACGCACGCACGCACGCATGCACGTGTGCACACACACACTAGAAAAAATAACACAAAAAATAAGACAAAACAAACCAAAAAAAAACAAAGAAGAGAGAGAGAGAGAGAGAGAGGAGAGAGAGAGAGAGAGAGAGAGAGAGAGAGAGAGAGAGAGAGAGAGAGAGAGAGAGAGAGAGGAGAGAGAGAGAGAGATTGTGTTTTTGACTTTTTCCCCATTTGAAGTCTGTCGTTCCAGAGAAGAAGACTCTGTTTAACTCACAATACAAGCACTTAGGCTAACTATCAATGGAAAACTTTAGATTACTTACCAGTGCCGGTGACTGTACATTAACGATAGGAAAGATAAGTAACAACTAACAGTGTAGCCATTTAGATACTAACTTACAGGGTAACTGGCGAAATATAAAACAAAATTAATCTAATGATAACGTACCAACTTTGTAATTAATTTGCCAACGTAAAAAGGAAAAAAGCTTACAGAGGAATGGACAAAATAATGGAACTAAGTAGTGAACAGAATAGATGACTATATGACTAATGTATATATATATATATATTAGTTTACTTAGTATGCATTAGTTTACTTAGTATATATACATACATATATATGTATAATCTATACACATATATATATATATATATATAATATATATATATATATACACATACATACATATATATATATATAATATAATATATATATATATAATATATATAAAATAAGTAAACTAACATTCATAAATGACCATTCACCATGTGAACTCATTTTGCAGTAATTTACAAAAATGACAAAGTGATGGTTTTGGTTGTTGTTGTTTCTTTTTACGAAAGTGTGAGATATCCTGTTGGGACAGGTAAAAAAAAAGATCTTGTCTGATTCTTTTGTGTTAGATTAACAAATAAAAAGATAAGGTTTCCAGACTATTCTGGCTCACGAAAATTCATTTCCTGCTCTTTTTTGCTGCTATATTTGATTCGTTCTGGTGTTTTTCTTCTTTGTTTCGATAATGTGTATGTGAGTGTGTACGTGTGTGCGTGCGTGCGTCCGTACATGTGTGTGTGTGCGTATGTGTGAGTGTGTGTGTGTGTGTGCATACGTGGGTGAGTGCTTGTGTGCGTGCGTGCGTGCGTGCGTGCGTGTGTGTATGTGTACGCGTGCATGCGTGCGTGTGTGTGTGTGTGCGTGCCTGCGTGCTTGCGTTCGTGCGTGCGTGCACGCGCGCGCGTGTGTGTGTAGGGGAGTGTTAGTTTTTTCTACTTGCTTGTTTGGTTTTGAATGCCAGTCTATGTAGGTTTTTTTTGTCTTTTGCTTATTGTCTACTGTCTGTCTCCTTGCAAATTTCCATCATTTCTGGCGGCGTCTACTGTTTCTTTCTCTTTGGTGTCTGTGGTTATTGTCTGCTCTGGCCAGACAGCAAAAACTTATTTTCAGATGTCACAAACATCTTGTAGCTATAGTCTGAAACTTTATTGTGGGTGATTCTTATGCATTGGTGGATATCTAAAGTGCTTGTTAGCGCACAATTGCGAGTACAAAGCACGTGCGTGCGAGCGCATACATACCCCCTCCTGTATATACACGCGCGCGCGCACATACATAATCATACAAACATACATCCATACACACACGCACACGTATATAATACATACATACATACATACATACATACATACATACATACATACATACATACAACATACATACATACATACATACATACATACATACATACATACATACATACATACATACATACATACATTCATACATACATACATACATACACACATACACACATACACACATACATACATACATACATACATACATACATACATACATACAGACAGACAGACAGACAGACAGACAGACAGACAGAAAGACAGAAAGACAGAAAGACAGAAAGACAGAAAGAGAGACATACACGCACATAATAGATCTCTCTCTCTTTTCTCTCTCTCTCTCTCTCCTCTCCTCTCTCTTCTCTCTCCTCTCTCTCTCTCTCTCTCTCTCTCTCTCTCTCTCTCTCTCTCTCTCTCTCTCTAAAATTTGATTACAAAGTTTTATTTAATCGCATGGATATGAAAAGCTGAATGTAAAGAAAAAAAGAACACTTTATTCCATTGTTCTCAAGTAAACCCAATCAATGGATCAATCAATCTACTTTTTTTGCATACAGGTAGGCACACACACATACACACAAACACACACCACACAACACACACCACACAATCACACACACACCACACAA
>CM060327.1:7934222-7943370 GCA_030674155.1 Stramonita haemastoma | reverse complement strand
CCCCTGGCGAGGGGTTTTTTTCCCCCGGGAGTTAACATCAGTGCTGACTCCCCCCTCCCCAAAAAGCCCCTTCCCGATGAGACAAAAAACCGAGGCCCCCGTGGGGGAACAACGCAGATATCTTGCGCACACTTTAAAAATTCCTTTCCGCTTTTCGAAAGAGTGGGCCATGGGTTGTCCCGGTTGGTAACAGATGACAAATTTCCCAAAACTGCATAACCACGGGGAAATGGATGTAAAAACCCCCTGAGGGGTTTTAAAAAAATTAAATCCTCGAAAATAAAAGAATAAATAAAAATTTTAAAAATACATTGGGCATGCATTATAATTCCCCCCCTCATTTTGAAACAATATTTTTTTTTTTCAAAAAATGTTTTTGTCTCTACTTTTTCCCAGTACTATTTTCAAACAGAAAGATTTTTAAACGTTACTTTCAAAACCTTTTTTTTTTTTAACAAACCCAAGTGGGTACGGTTTCAGGCTTTCCCATTGTTAGGACATAGTGTCTTAACCGTTTTTAAAAAAGAAAATTTTTACAACTGTGGAAAATCAAAACCATTAATTTTTACTTGGTAGTAAAAAAACCCAAAACCCACTCCTCTGATGAAAAAAATTTAGGTAAATGCAGTTACGGGTTACAAAACCCAAAAAACAAATAAAAAATTTGGGTTTTTACATTTATGAGTTTTCCCAGATTGTTTTTTCCTTTAAAAAAACTAATTCTCACTACTCTTTCTTTTTTTTTCTTTCATGTCAAGGAAAATTTAAATAAGCACTCGTACTTTTTTTTTTACATCCAGTCGCCGTGTGCATGCAGTTTTTGTAAATTTTCTTCGGCACTGTCTGCTAAAGAAATACGTGTACCTTTTTAAATGCCGTTTCAGAAACATCCAGTAACTGAAATAAAACTACAAGTAACCATATGAAAAAATATGGTGGATATTTTTCCTTTTTTTCTTTTTTTACAGAATTGGGAAGACATTTTTCGCCGTAAGCTACACCACGTTGTTTTACATACCTTTTCTCTGGAATCTGTGGCCATGATGATGGTAGGGAAGGGAGACTGAAGAGCAGAGTGCTGATCTTCCTCCCTCAGGGGATGCTGCTGCAGGCATTTCATGTTGAGGTTTGTCTGGTCCTTGATGTTGAGGTTTGTGTGGCCCTTGATGTTGAGGTTTGTCTGTTCCGTGTTGAGGTTTGTGTGGTCCTTGATGTTGAGGTTTGTGTGGTCCTTGATGTTGAGGTCTGTGTGGTCCTTGATGTTGAGGTTTGTGTGGTCCTTGATGTTGAGGTTTATGTGGTCCTTGATGTTGAAGTTTGTGTGGTCTATGTTGATATGAGGTTTATGTGGTCCTTGATTTGAAGTTTGTGTGGCTATGTTGAGGTTTGTGTGGTCTTGATGTTTGAGGTTGGTGGTCTATGTTGAGGTTTGTGTGGTCCTTGATGTTGAGGTTTGTCTGGTCCTTGTTGCAAACCCAACTCTTCCTCCGGTCTTGTAACGTTGGTTAGGACAGGTTGCCATGGCAGGTCGCCTGGCCACCCAGTTTTACCTGAACAAAAAAAACACGTAAGTTCATAAGGTAGGTGAAAAATTATACAGTAATATATTTTTTTTAATCTCAAAGTACGAAAATTTACACCCATGTTATGACAATGACAGTTTTACTCGTTTCTATTCTAAAGCAGTGTAAAATAACTTCACAACTGAACTGAATTCAAATAAATTGAAAATTGAATTGAATACCACTTCCAGTCACAGCATATTTATCTGCGGCAATTTGGGCTTCTCTCAGGGGTGAGTGCGTTGCCACAAGAGCAGTACCACTCCAAAAAATGTCCTTTTTTTAAAGTGTATTAGTTTCCCTATGAGAAGGGCTTTATTCTACAGAATTTTGCTGGAGATCTCTTTCTTGGTGTCGTGGGTTCTTTTACGTGCGCTGAATGTGTGCTGCATGCAGCACCTTGTTCACCATCCGTTCCGAAAGACTTGTATGCTGGCCACCACTCACAGTCTAGTGGACGGGATAAAGTTTCGGGTAATAAACGGGGATCAATCTCTAGACCATCGATCCTCCCAATTACCAGTAATGGACAACATTAATGACATTGATAGGAGCTGTAGTAAAAGATTCATATCCTCCAGTCTCTTTAACACACGAATAATGACATGCAACGTTTTTATATTCAGATATCAAATTATTTACGTATTTACTTATTGTCCACATTTTTCTGTAAAGATAAAGCCAAACCCAACTCATAAATGTAGAGTCAAGCAAACTTAACTGCGCTCACAAAAATGTTTAATATCAACAAGTGCAAAAATTAACTACAATAACAACAACACGTTAAAACTTGTTCCGTCTTCCGGAAGAGTAGGCCGTTCTGTGGCGGTAGGAACGGATGATATTAAAAAAAAACACACACACACAAAAAAAAAACCCGCATGCACACAGGTGTGTTTAGACATCATTCTTGAAGTCGGAAAGCGACAACCTTAGCGGTGAGCAAAAATGGTCGCATATGCAAAATTTCATCTTCAGTCAACCTCGGAGCGTGAACCTCAGAACGAAAAAAATGTAAATATGACAAAATTCACAATTACCACAGGCAAAAACCACATCGTTCCATTTAACATTATTGTCAGTTCTCTTGTGATCACATCAAAACTGCTCTGCTAAAACTTTCAGCAAGAAAATGCATAAACATGTCTTGAAACACAAGATGTCCATTTGCACCTGTTGATGTAAAGACGCTTGCCTACCTACCATTTGATATTAGGATCATTTATCCAAAATATCTTTGTCTATTTCTCAATTCTACAGCACTATTTGACAATATTGAAAAAAAATCAGCTGTAGGAAGAAGGGGAGCATCTCGACATCTTTCCCATTTCAAGCATTAACATAATTTTGAGTAAGGGTTTACGCTTTTTTTTAGGGGGGGAGGGGGGTTGGGGAGGAGTTAAGATCTTAAGCTCACACTAAAAACCTTCCCTTAATATCTTGCTTTAACGCCCTAATCAAAAACAATCTTGCCTTGAAAGTCTGGATGTGTTGTGTTCGTGTGTGTGTGTGTGTGTGTGTGTGTGTGTGTGTGTGTGTGTGTGTGTGTGTGTGTTGTGTGTGTGTGTGTGTTGTGTGTGTGTGTGTGTGTGTTTGAAGGATGCGTATTCGTGACAGTTCCAAACCATTTTGGTTCACGACACAGCTATTTCAATCAGTTTTCAAAACCACGGAATAGGCCTAGTTGGTTTATGACACAACTACACTAGATCAGACTCTCAGCCCTGGTCCTTGTGAATGCGCCAAATCACTCAAGATTAACATTTCTTGGTAGCAGCTGTCATGAAATTCACAAAGCAGGGATTTCCCCTAAGTTTTAACATAAATAAGGAAGATTAAAGGCCCGAAACACTTGTTTGAAGGGGGCTTCTCTCTCTGCTGCCATGCTCTACGCGAGTTTCTTACCACTATCGATACCTAATGGCCTACTTACTAAGTAGCTACTTCTAAATAAAAATTACTCACCAGTACTGCTCTTCATCATAGTCTTTCTATAAAAAAAAAAAGACAAAGGCAAAAACGATGATGTTCAAAATCCCACATTTTGCTTTCCCAGCTGTTCAAGTGGTCCACACTGCATGCAGATGTCAGGCCGTTTGAAATGGCAAGAGAAAAAAAAAAAAAAGAAATAAACAAATCAACTCACTCCCAACAGAGACACGATTTGCACGTGTGTGTTGTGTCGCTAAATGTGTTTTCTGTCCCTAGCTGGAGTAAGACCTTCAATTGCAAAAAGCTGGTCTTAACAATGTAACTGGAAATTATTTCTAAACTGCCGGGCACTTCGTTTTCTATCAATACACTTGAAAAACCCACCCAAAATGATGGCCATAAAAAGATACTTTATATAAGTTAAAAGCTATGTCGAGACTGCAAACTCAAAACGTGTACAAGACTCCTTGACTTATGGAGGACAATCTGTTGTTCTATTGATATACCGTTCACAAGAAGAATTTCATATTTAGATTCGTTTGTTTTGTAATTTGCAGTCTGTGCATTGACAGCCCATCTGGTAAAGGAAAGGGGAGGTTGTTTCAAAACCCAGGGAGAAGTTCTTGCTTCTCTTGAGCATATTCATTTTAGGATATAGACCACTTTAGGACACAACACATGCACAACAATGTTCAGTTCAAAGTATTGTTCAGCTACTCACGAATGTTTTACCGTTTGGGTTTTTCTTTAAACAAAGGCTTATTTTGGGTGGTGGATTTGTAGGCTACTTTCAGCAATGTTCCTGCTGACTGTTTCTCTGTCTGTCTCTGTCTCATACATATCAGAGCATATTATGCATGTATTCAGTAGGGGGGGGGGGGGTGCGCGCACGCGTGTATGTGTGTGCCTGCGTACATGTGTTGTTAGGACAGTAGGCGTCAGTACAACATAACAATTTATGTGATGAAGAGGAAAAATGAATTAAAAAAATTAATGATGCTGAAGCAGATCTCTTAGAAAACAAAACCACTCAACAAAGAAACCAGATCTTAGGTGTATTAAAGAAATGACTGCATCTTAGGCCCAGTGCATTTGTCTGTATCTACACCTCGTATCATGTTTAAGAGCACATTGCCCAGAATACTTACAGGCGTACTGGTCATACGTCTGAAAGTGCGCCCATAAATGATCCTCATCATTATCATGTTGCTTTAAACTTTTGGACCGCAGTGCTATTCTATGTTTTGTGTGTTCGTGTGGCAACTGCCCTGCGCTGAGCTGTGCTGTGGTGCATCAATTGTATATTTTCATTAATATTATATGTAATACTATGTATTGTTACCTACACTTTACCAGCTTTCGTTCCGACAGACTTGCTAGATTCAAGCCAGGCTGTTCTCTTTGTGGCTGTGGCATCACCACAAGAACAGCACCACCCATATTAAAGATGTTAGTAAAGTGTGTATGCCTACAGTAGAAAACTGTCTTGGTGCCGTGGGCTCTGTTACTGCACAAAAGTCGGGGTAGGATGGGACTCCAACCGGCCTTTTGTCACATCTTATTTATCTGCCCTTATTTTTGAGGGTGTGTATGGGCAGGCACGCCTGTATTTGTGACACTGCACCACATAAGGAGTCGCATTGCACCAGAGGTCAGTTTTTAGTTATTGGCATGTTATTAATTTGCAATAAAATGGCTATACAATACCAAAAAACAAATTGAAAATCGGACAGTTCTATCAAGTTATTACAACTGCAGGAAATGGCAAAATGAGAAATTGACAAGTTAGTAGGTAGCCAGAATGAGGACTTGGCTATTTTCAAAACACGTTTAAAGACAAAAGGAAAAATTATTACTTGATATTTCACTTCAATGTAAAATAAGTGCTAGTTTTATAATCAATAAAAATCTCAAAATCCACAACCTCACCCCCACCTGCCCAAAATGTCCCCTAGCAGAAAAGTGGGTTATGTGCTAAGCGACTATTCACCAGGCAGTCTCTTTGGAGCTGTAGTATCGCCACAAAAGCAGCGCCACTCATATCAAAGACTCTAGTAAAGTCTGTGTGCCTACAGTAGCTCACTCTCATGGTGCGTAGAATCTGTTACTGCGCAAAAGTTGGGGTATGATGGGACTGAAAAATAGCCGTTTGTCACATCTTTAGATGTATATGTGGCTCGTTTTTGAGGGTGTGTATGCAGGTGCTCTAGCGTGTGTTTGTGATTGCCTGTGTGTGTGTGTTCGGTGTGAACACGACCCTAAACTGTGCTGTGGTGCAATTATTTAGTCAATATTTTATGTAAAACTGCGTATTGTTGTATACACTGTACTAGCTTTTGTTCCGTCACACTGTATTCGCCAGGCTTTGGGGCTGTGGTGTCACTACAAGAACAGCACCACCCCAACAGCCACCATGGCACAGTGGTTGACAGCCGTAAGGTGAACCCAGCGATGTCTGTTCCTGTCCAGTTCGCATACTGGGTATGTTTGTGTCATTCATGCCACTAACCACAGCTGCTCTTCTCTCCTGAAAGAGATACGTAGGGTTTTGATGACCCTTATGTACAAGATGTGTGTTTTGTTTGCATAGGGGACCTGGGTTTAATGTAGCGTCATCTAGAGGACTTCATGGGATTTTGGGTCAGGATCGTTTGAAATGCATTACATTGTATCGCACTGAATGGATTTCCATTGTTTTGTATTGTATCATACTGTATTATTTGCTTTACGTTGTATTGTACTGCAGTACATTGTATTGTTGACCACTTGCAGTCAGTCAGGCAGACCTCAAGCTGATCTTTCTTGTTATGTGTACATCTGAGTGGACGTATTTGATATCCAATCTCTGTTTGCACCTCAGAAACACGACACATTTATACAGTTTGGGATGTGGTTTTTATACAAAGGTTGTGCTAACTACATTTCACCGTGAAGTCGAAATGCATGCAACAGAACGTTTCCAACCACTACCCAAGAAAACAGAGCATCGACAATTCACAGGTGTGTCTCTAAATAGAAACGCGACGCTCTGATTGTCGCCCCTGATCACATGGGAGATCATCTACTTACCACCCCATCACACACATACACACACACACAATATATATATATGTTGTTGTGTGTGTGTGTGTGTGTGTGTGTGTGTGTGTGTGTGTGTGTGTGTGTGTGTATGGCTGATAGTATGGCATATATATATAATATATATATATATAATATATATATATATATATATATATATATATATAATATATATATATATGGTAGTGGGGAAGAGGAATGGAGGGGTGGGTGTGATTCAAACATTCCTTCTTTAATTCAACTTCTGTTCCCTTAAATTAATGTGATAGATCTATTGGACCGCAAAAAGATCCTTTATGTAATTCTGTTACATTTAGAGAACATGTGTGTGTGTGTGCGTGCGTTGTGTGTGTTGTGTGTGTGTGTGTGTGTGTGTGTGTGTGTGTGTGTGTGTGTGTGTGTGTGTGTGTGTATGTGCATGTGTATAAGTGCATGTGTGTTTATATGTTGTTGTATTTGTGTGTGTGTGTGTGTGTGTGTGTGTGTGTGTGTGTGTGTGTGTGTGTGTGTGTGTTGTGTGTTGTGTTGTGTTGTGTGTGTTGTGTTGTGTTGTGTTGTGTTGTGTTGTGTATGTGGTTGTTTTTTTTTTAATTTGTTTTATTCTGTCTGTGTTTGTGTATGTATGTGTGTGTGTGTGCGCGTGCGCGTGTATGTGTGTGTGTGCGCGCGTATGTGTGTGTGTGTGCGCGCGTGTGTGTGCATGTGTGAGTGTGTATGTGTTTGTGTGTGTACACGTGCTCGTTCGTGCTCCAGTATGTGTGCATGTATGTATACACATGTGTGATTTGTGCGTGTGTGCGTGCTCATGTGCATACATACACACATTCAATGATTCATTATAGAACGCTTGTATAATTTTTATCTGTTCGCTGGTGTGTGTGTGTGTTTGAGTGTGTGTGTGTGTGTGTGTGCGTGTGTACGTGTGTACGTGTGTGTGCGTGTATATGTGTGCGTGAATATGTGTGCGTTTATGCCTGTGTGTATGAGTTAGTGTGTGTGTGCGTGCGTGCGTGGTGTGTGTGTGTGTGTGTGTGTGTGTGTGTGTGTGTGTGTGTGTGTGTGTGTGTGTGTGTGAGTGTGAGTGGTGTGTGTGTTAGTGCGTGTGTAAGTGTGTGTGCGTGCACCTTTGACTGTCTCTGCATATGATACAAGAAATAAAACGAACAAACAAAGAAAGAAACAACAACAACAAAAATCACCTCCACCCCCTTAAATAATAAAGAATCTGAAAGAACCCAACTTTACGTCCAATAGTTTCATCTGTCCATTGTCAGTCCTAAGCCCAATTGCAAACCCACATGCATTTTTTTATCATGGAAAGGGAACTGAACAACTCAAACTAAAACAAGAAAAAATACAAAAGTTTGCCAAAAAAGCCTCTTACTAAATTGTTATTTATTTCCAGCATAATCGCATTATTAGCAATATTTTGTCCAAATGACATTAATTCAAACGTTATATTGCGCAAATTGCACACTGTAACGATGAGTACTATTATATTTCGACTTTTGTTTGTATAAACAAGAACTTAAACAAACTATGGTATTAAAAGTCCTTAATTTTAAACATTACCAGCAGTCTTCTTCCTGTGCAAACGCAGATGAAAATGGAAGTCTAAAAATTTTTGTCTCCCTGTATGGTTCCTCTGTAAGCAGGATGTTGCTGCCACATCACTCTATTATTAGATTAGAGACTAGGATTTACAGAACCCCAATCTTTCGCAATCGCCAGCAGTAATCATGTACAACTGGCCGGTTTGTGCAGGGTCAAAACAATGTAGCCTGTAGCCACTTTGCCTCTACTTGCTTCAATCATCCCCAGATTGACATTTTGGGGAGGACAATTGAAATCAGAAGTAGATGAATTTGCATTGCCAGTAGCGGCTATCGTGTTCTGGGCATTCCAGGCAGGGTTGGGATGGGTGAAAACTTTGATAAACCGAAACGGTTTTTGTAAACTACTTAAAAATCAATCACAGCCACATGGTTTATTATAACAGTATAGTATATGCTATAAAGAGTCTCCACATACCAAAAAGTGAAAAAGTGAAAAAGTGGCCGATAGCCGCTTCTGGCAGGCAACCCTCGATATAAAAGAGTAAATCTCTCTTCTCCCTCCCTCTGTCTGTCTGTCTGTCTCTCTTTCTCTCTCTCTCTCTCCTCCCTCTCTCTCTCTCTCTCTCTCTCTCTCTCTCTCTCTCCTCTCTCTCTCTCTCTCTCCCTCTCCTCTCTTCTCCCTCCCTCTCCCTCCCTCCCTCCCTTCCCCCCTCCCTCCCTCTCTCTCTCCCTCCCCCCTCTCTGTCTCTCTCTCCCTCCCCACTCTCTCTCCCTCTCTCTCTCCTGTCTCCCCAGTCTAAGGACATTACATCAAAGACACCGCTGTGTGCCACTTGAAGCGGAAAAGCAATATTGGCAGGGACTTTAGGTGCCAGACAGGTGGTGGGCGGAGAGGTACTACCACCAGCCTCCCTAACCTGCTTAAGGACTCTCTTTCTGCACACAATCCTTTTTTTTCTTTTCCATTTTAGCCAGCCAGCCTTGTTGGCGTGAGACTCCTTGTCTTGACTTCTTCCTTAA
>CM060327.1:7921722-7929222 GCA_030674155.1 Stramonita haemastoma | reverse complement strand
GAACCTTGACTAGCAGTCTGGATACTAGTCTTTCGGATGTGTTGATAAACTTAGGTCCTGTATGCAACACACACCTATCACAGGTAAAGGAACCCACGGAAACAAAAGAATTATCCTGGCCAAAATTCTGCCGAAAAATCGACTCTCAATGGTAAACAAGTACACATTCAGACAAGAAAGGAATGGGTGGCGCTGCTCTTGTGGCAACG
Source organism: Stramonita haemastoma (assembly GCA_030674155.1). Taxonomy (NCBI): domain Eukaryota; kingdom Metazoa; phylum Mollusca; class Gastropoda; order Neogastropoda; family Muricidae; genus Stramonita; species Stramonita haemastoma. Next base: position 7,929,013 of record CM060327.1, on the reverse strand, counting down.
CATTCTCCGTGGAAAAGAGCAGCCTGAATTTCAAGCAGGGAAATCTAAAAAGCAAAGAAAGAGACAGACAGAAAAAGACAGACAGAGAGAGAGAGACAGACAGACAGATGACAGACAGAGACACAGAGAGACACAGAGAGACACAGAGAGGCAGAAACACAGAGAGAGACACAGAGAGAGAAAGGCGGGAGTTCAGATAGATAAAGAGACAGACAGACATACAGACAGACATAGAGACAGACAGATAGAGATAGACATAGAGACACACAAACATAAAGATAGACAGACAAAACAGCAGACAGAGAAATCAGGACCGAGCTAGATAACTACAGACCCACATAGAAAGAACAAAGGGGTCAGAAGAGCAAGACAGATTATGATGAAAAGCGCTTTCCTGTCACAGAGACGGTCAAAGGCACACAATACATTATAATCATCCTTCCTTTTCTGCGAGGGATAATGAAGGAGGGCGGGGAGGTGGAGACTGTGTGGGAGGGAGAAGGGAGGAGGGATGGAGGGAGGGGGGAGGAGGGAGGGAAGGATAGGGGTGATGATGACACGAGGCCAGGAGGTGATTGTGGCAGGGAGGGAAGTGGGAGAATTTGGCCTGGTGATCTCATTTGTTACCATGACAGCCCAAAGCTATGGCTTACAATTTGCTACATTAAGCCATCTCTCTCGTTAGGCTGCCGCTGCCATTTCCATTCGTCACCCTTCTCCCTCCCCACACACACACACTTTCTGCACAAACCTGGCTTCGTTCTTCCTTCTTCCTGCTTTGTTTTTTTTATTTTTATATCTCTAAAGGAATCTTAGGTGTCAGTTTTCTGTTTGTTTGATCTTGTTGTTGTTGTTGTTGCAATGATGAAAGGGAAATGCAAAAAAAAAAAAAAAAGGAGAAAGATTTCTTGTTCCTCTGATGGATTACAGATGATGATGATGATGATGATGATGATGATGATGATGATGATGATGAGATGATGATGATGATGATGATGATGGTGGTGGTGGTGGTGGTGGTGGTGGTGGTGGTGATGATGATGATGATGATGATGATGATGATGATGATGATGATGATGATGATGATGATGATGATGATTCGATGATGATGATGATGATGACGATGACAACGACGACGACTATCTGTGAGACTACATTTTCAAGTGCATACCAAACCGGCAACAAAACGTGTCTCACATAACCCACAAAGTAGTCCTAATGTCAGCTTAGCTTATCATACTCTCCACAGGGTTTTCTCCACATTAGTATTGTCACTTTACCATACCTCTCACTCTGTTTTCCTCAGCATAAAAAGCCTACATTTCAACCACAACCCCCACAACACTTCATGGAAAGACAAGCACATCATACAAACTAGGTGGGGGGGGGGGGTTGGAGATAGCTTAATGGTGAGAGTGCTGCCTTCCTGATCTGATAGCTCAGAATCAAGCCATACCAAGGTGAATATTCAGGGGGATTTTCCCCCCTGGAGTTAACATCAGTACCAATTCCACTCCCCTGAAAGTCCTTTGGTGAGACTATAAACCTAGCTTTCCATGTAGAGACGTGTGCAGAACATCTTTCACATAATTATTTCAAAAACCTGCTCAGCCTTTTGGAAGAGTAGGCTATTTTGTGCCAGTAGGAATGAATGACAAAATTTTGCAACAGCATGCACACAGGTGCCGTGATTAGACACCTTCCCCATAGTCAGAATGCAGCTACCTTAATGGTGAGTAATAACGGTGGTATACACGAAATCTCACCATTGGCAAACCTTGGAGTCCTAGCTGATGAACAAGAACAAAAAAGACAAGACCCTAGAAAACTTCAATAAAACAGACAAGAAACAACAACAATAAAATAATAACCATATAAACCTGAATAAACTTAATTACATCAAACATCAAGCAACAACAAACAACAACCTTGATAATGATAAAACCAAATCCACTCACACTCCCTGTGGTAGAGACAGATTAGACAGAATGATCAGCACCATGCAGGGCGACAGAGGCTGCTGGAATGAAGGATGCTGCAGGCACAGACAGGGAGGGCATACATCACCCTCTGCTCTCACCTCTGCACGTCCTGCCAGACATTTGTTTTAGCCCTGTGAAAATCACAAGGAAAAGGTGAGGGAAGGGCGACAGGAAAGGGGGGAAGGGTAACACGAGGAGAGCAGACAAGGTGGGAGGAGAGAGGAGAGGAGAGGAGAGAGAGAGAGGGGGGGAGGGAGGGAGGGAGGGTGTTAAATCGTCTGTGCAGAATTAAACACCGGTTCCCTGACAGTGATGGAGAGATCTCCCCCAGTCTCCTGACAGAAAGAGCGAGAGAGACGTCAGTGGGACACCAGCCACCAGTGCCTTGGGTGTAGGGGGTGTGTGTGGATGTGATTTGATGGAGAGACAGAAAAAGAGTTTGTCTGATGTAGCTGAGGAGGTGATGGTGGTTTTTGGTAGGTAGTTGTAGTGTGGTGCTGGTATTAATCATAATTATGGTAGTGGTAAGAATGATTTTTTGGCAAAGTTGATAATAATGTGCTTGGTGATTATGGCATTAATGGTGGATCAAGCAAGAGTATTAAATACTAAATAAAAGTAATTAGATCAGCCAGAGTACCTTGTTCCCAGTGCTGAAAACAAATGATTCTGATTGAACTTACTGAAGTGATAGCAGGATGGAGGAGGGCCCAGCCACATGACCCAGACATTATACCACACTTGCCAATAGCCTGAAGGAAGTTGGCTTAAAGTTGGCTTGTAATCCCTACAAGGCTGTGTAAAGATGGAGGAATGGTCTGCTGCATGTACAGACATTTGCCACCACTTGAGCTGAAATAGTTGAGAGAGAGAGAGAGAGAGAGAGAAGAGAGAGAGAGAGAGAGAGAGAGAGAAGAGAGAGAGAGAGAGAGAGAGAGAGGAGAGAGAGAGAGAGAGAGAGAGAGAGAGAGAGAGAGAGAGGAGGAGGAGGAGGAGGAGGAGGATAAAGAGTAAGGATAAAGATAGGAACAGAGGGAGTGATAGAAAAGGGGCAATTTTTAGTAAGTATTTCCAGAAGGTGGGGATACTATGTATACTGAAAGATCCCTGGGCATTCCAAGGGTGGATCTGTCCACCTCTCATGAAACATTTCTTGATTGCTGAGAGAAGAGAACCAAAGCCCTCAGAGGTCAGCAGTCACAGAAATGGCTGAAGTGTCCATGTGGAGTCTGGTTGAGGAAGAAGAAATCTGAACTTCATAGGCATATATTTCTCTATCAGTATCAGGGGCCTCTGTGGCGTAGGGGTTAAGATACTTATATTGTAGTTGTTACCCTCATGCACTCCAGCTTAACACCCTAGGGGTCACCCAGAATTATTTTTCACTTTGTCTCGTCCGTCACAGCTAGGAATCACTGTGAGACAGTAAATAGATGATGAATGAGAAGTTTGCATATGTAATGCTTTTAAAGCATTTTGCCCCTATAGGCAGCCATACACTGACTTCTAGGGACTCTCTTTCTTTTAAAGGAGAGCGCTTCTTTGAAAGAAAATAAGGGTTGTTAGGCTAAGAGCTCAGCATGGCTGAAGACAATAGTAAGATAGCAGTTCAAGGTATTGTAATGTAAGCCTCAACATCTAGCCTACATCAATAACCGACTAAAAATTTGACCTGGGCGCAGGCCAATGTTAAGTTAATAAACTTGACAGCGTAATGCCTTGAGGGACCTCAAATTCTAAAGTCACAGGTTTAAACCCAAGTGTAAGTAAACAGAAAGAAGCAGGAAGGCATCAAGAGGTGGTGGTCTGGAGGTACACTCTTCTCTCTGTTGATGACTATCAGAAGTTCAGGGTTCAAACACTTGCTAGTAAAGGGCTTCTCTGAAGACTGTGTAGTCTATCTCTTCCTAAGTTTTTTTCTTCTTCTTTGTATCAAAACCAGAGGAGATGTGGGGGCAGGAGAGCCTACTACTTGGAGTGTTGCACTCATGATTTGACAGCCTGGGGTTGACTTTAAAGTTTGAACCATCACTGATGCCTGTTGAAAAGGGGATTTTCCCCATGGAGTCAATATTAGTACTGATTCCACTCTTCTGACGAGATAAAAATCTGAGGCCCTCTCGTGAGGATGCACACAAAACATCTTGCACACACACACTAAAATCTGTTCGTCTTTCAGAGGAGTAGATTACTCATGCTGATCAGAACAGATGAAAAAACATACACAGATCATCACATGCCCACTGATTTTGTGTTTAGATATTTTTTTGAAGACGGAATGTGGCTACGTAATAGTGGGCAATATAAAAAAAAAACGATTTCATATACAAAACTCTCACCATTGTTGAACCTGAGAGCTCTAAACTGAGGAACAAGAAGAGAAAAGAAAAAAGGAGAGATTGAAATATTTGATGTAGCAGGAAAGGGAGGCAAGAGGGGTACATACAGCACCCTTTGCTCTCACCCCTTGTCTACCGTGTCAGACATTTGTTTCAGCACTGGACGTGGGCGCTAGAAGGAAGACAGGGAGGGAGGCAGGGGCCCAGGGTAACAGGACACAGACCACACAAGGTGTGGAGAGGAGGGTGGGGGAAGGGGGGGTGATGTTAAATCATCTGTGCAGAATTAAACAGGGGTTGGCTGGCATTGAGGGATAGATCACAGCAAGTCACTAGCGTGCTGAGCGGAGAGAGTGAGAGAGAGAGATGTCAGTGGGATTGTAGGGTGCGAGTTGGTCTGGTGTTGGGAGGGTGTGTGTGGTTATGGTTGTGATTGAGAGGAAAATGTTCGTCTGGTGGTGGTGGTGGTGGTGGTGGAGGTGGTTGTTGGTGTTGTGGTGGTGGTGGTGATGAGGATCATGGTGAAGGTGGTGGTAGTTGTAATAATAACAGTAATGATGGCGGTGATGAAGTGTTGGGTATAGTGGCAGTTATGTTTATGTGAAAAGTGTAGTGACAAGTATGGTGATGGTAGTGCTCTGTCTTTTCACTTCGATGTTGTTTGTTTGTTTGCTCTCTTTTCTCTTTCTTACTTCTTCCCCTTTCTTTATCACATTCTGTCTGTCTTTCTTTCTCGTTTTCTTTTGTTCTTGTCTTTTTCTCTCTCCTTTTTTTTCCCCTCTCTGTCTCTCTTTTTCAATGTTGTTCTTTCTTTTTCATTCTCCTTTTTCTGTCTTTCTCTACTGTATTCTTTTTTATATTCTCTCTCTCTCTCTCTCTCTCCTACTCTCTCTCCTCTCTCTCTCTCTCTCTCTCTCTCTCTCTCTCTCTGTCTCTGTTTATTTTTCTTACTCTGTTTTTTGGCTGCTTGTCCTCTTTATTTCTAAATTGTGTCCCTTCATTTCTGCTCATTGATAACTCTTGTAATTTTCTATTTTATTCGTTCATTCATTCATCCATTTGTTCACTCTTTCATAGTACACTATCCCTACCACCACCACCACCACCACCACCACCACCACGCACAATGCTCAAGGTACAAAATGCCCAATACCAGGACAATGCACGTCATAAAATATTCACCAATTGATGGGCAATGCACGTCATAAAATATTCACCAATTGATGGGCAATGCACGTCATAAAATATTCACCAATTGATGGGCAATGCACGTCATAAAATATTCACCAATTGATGGGCAATGCATGTCATAAAATATTCACCAATTGATCTCTCTGTCTCTGTCTCTGTCTCTGTCTCTCTGTCTCTCTGTCTCTCTGTCTCTCTGTCTGTCTCTCTCTCTCTCTCTCTCTCTCTCTCTCTCTCTCTCTCTTCTCTCTCTCACACACACACACACACACACACACACACACACACACACACATGCACGCACAACCACACACACACACCACACACACACACACACACACACACACACACACACACACAATGGTGTGAACTGATAGACCAGTACATTCCCCCAATGATGGAGCTGACGTTTAGGTGACACACAAGCTTCAGCCTCTGCTCTTGTGTCCACAAAAATGTGGCTGATATTTCTCTCTCTTTTTTTTTTTTTTTTGGGGGGGGGGTAAAGCAAAGTTCGATGATTTTTTTTCTCTGGGAAGGAAGGGTGTGTGTGTGTGTGTGTGTGTGTGTGTGTGTGTGTGTGTGTGTGTGTGTGTGTGTGTGTGTGTGTGTGTGCGTGCGTGCGTGCGTGCGTGCGTGCGTGCGTGCGTGCGTGATTGCGTGTGTTTATGTTTGTGTATGTGTGTGTGTGTGTGTGTGTGAGTGGGGGGGGGTGTCATGAGAAGGACAGATGATGGAAAAAGTTGGGTGAAAGGAAATGTGTCAAATTCTGTAAATGCATGGATTCATTGGCAATGATGGAGAGAGTGTGTCAGCAATGCTAGAGAAATGAATTGTATGAATGTAAGGCTTCACACTAGATTGTTGGCTATAGTTTGCAAGTGTACGTGGTTTATTGGGGGGAAAGTGTTGATGTGCTTTTATTGATGTATAGATGGGAGAAAAGTGTTGATGGTCTGTTGGTGGTGGTGATGGAAGTTGTGGTTGTGTTGGTGGTAAGAAGAGTGTGCTGGCTACCTTTCTGGGGTCAGAAATCCACAGGGAATTTATCAATGTTAAAGCCGCCATGCGATAACTGTGTCTAACGTGACTTTTCAGCTTCAGCAGGTGTGGTGGGTGGTCTGGGTGTTAGTTTCTTTTGTGTTGTTTTTGTTTCGGATGAGAGGATACACTGAGGTCCCATATGCAGCACTTACTCAGTGCAAGTAAAAGAACTCGTGGCAACAAAAGATTTATTCATGACAAAATTGTGTAGAAAAAAGTCACTCTGATTGGGAAACAAACACATATGCCCAAAACTTTTTTTAAAACAGGGTGGTGCTGTCCCTTGTGGGAACGGGCTCTCCTCAGGAAAAGCAGCTCCAATGTCATGCTCTGACAGAAAGTAGTACATCATGCGATACAATACATTACAATACAGTACAGTACAATACAAAACAGTACAGTACAATACAATACAAGACAGTTCAGTGCAGTACAATACAAGACAGTAAAATACAATACATTACAGTTCATTACAACACAATAAAAACACAACACCATCACAAGTCCAATACAGCACCCTCCCCACCATCACCTCCACCAACCATAACATAAACAACAACACATCAACACTGTTCTACACACACACACACACACACACACACACACACACACACAACACACACACACACACACACACACACACACACACACACACACACACACACTGACACACATACACACACACACTGACCACACACACACACACACACACAACACACACACACACACACACACACA
>CM060327.1:7909222-7916722 GCA_030674155.1 Stramonita haemastoma | reverse complement strand
ATGATTCATTTGTTTTGAACAAAGCTCGAGGCGATCTTCTGCTGTTATTCAAATTCTTTTTATTAGCAAGCAAGAGGAGAAAGGAGAAGGGGGGATGACAAAAGAATTGGTCTATTTATTTATTTATTTTATTCTTTTTTTATCAAGGATAATGGGATAAGCACTCTTGTGCTTTTTTACATCCTGTCCTCGTGTGTATGCAGTTTTGTAAATGCCATCTGTTCCCACCAGCACACGATGGCCTACTCTTACGAAAAGCGGTACAGGATTTAACGTGTGGGCAAGATGTTCTGCGTGCGTTTACACACGGGGCCTCGGTTTATAGTCTCATCCAAAGGACTTTTGGGGAGAGTGGAGTCAGCACTGATGTTAACTCCAGGAGAAAAATATCCTCAAACGGGAATCGAACCTGGGTCGTCAAATTACGAACGCAATGTTCTGACAACTAAGCTATCCCGTCCCCCTAGAAGAAGAAGAAGAAGAAGAAGAAGAAGAAGAAGAAGAAGAAGAAGAAGAAAGAAGAAGAAGAAGAAGAAGAAGAACAACAACAACAACAACAACAACAACAACAACAACAACAACAACAACAACAACAACAACAACAAGCAGAACAAGAAAAAGAACAAGAACAAGAAGACTCCAGCAAAAGAACAAGCCCTACTCCTTCCAGAGCGGGGAAAGGTTTAAAGCAATTCCCCCTCACGTTCATGGGGCATTGGTCTGTGTAATCTTCTTAGCCAGGCAAGAAGGGAGACAATACCACCAGCATTATATCGGTACGCTCCCCTGCAAACAATGCTTTTAGAGGGTGCACGTGCAAACAATTGCTCTCTCTCTCTCTCTCTCTCTCTCTCTCTCTCTCTCTCTCTCTCTCTCTTCTCTCTCTCTCTCTCTCTCTCTCTCTCGCTCTCGCTCTCGCTCTCTCTCTGTGGTCATTTTGTAAGCTTGCCTGTAAAGCCTTGTTATTTGTAGTTTTCTCATTTTTAGGAAGTATTTGAGACATTTCACAACTGATCGCATTTTCAAAGGCAAATCAAGCAGATTCGCCATAAAATAAGGATTGCAAGTGAGGAATACAGAGGTCCCTTTTGGAAGCGCTTGATGCAGCGTGCGCGCGCGCGCGCCCGCGCGCGCGCCACCACACACACAACACACACACACACACACACACACACACACACACTGACACACGCGCGCACACATACACTAACACACACATATGTATGTATATATGTATGTATGTATGTATGTATGTATGTATGTATGTATGTATGTATGTATGTATGTATGTATGTATGTATGTATGTATGTATGTATGAATGTATGTATGTATGTATGTATGTATGTATGTATGTATGTATGTATGTATGTATGTATGTATGTATGTATGTATGTATGTATGTATGTATGTATGTGTGTAAATGTGTGTATGAATGTATGTATGAATGTATGTATGAATGTATGTACGTATGTACGTATGTATGTATGTATGTATGTATGTATGTATGTATGTATGTATGTATGTATGTATGTATGTATGTATGTATGTATGTATGTATGCATGCATGTATGTATGTATGTATGTATGTATGTATGTATGTATGTATGTATGTATGTATGTATGTGTGTGTGTGAATGTATGTCTGTATGTCTGTATGTATGTATGTATGTATGTATGTATGTATGTATGTATGTATGTATGTATGTATGTATGTATGTATGTATGTATGTATGTATGTATGTATGCATGCATGTATGTATGTATGTGTGTGAATGTATGTATGTATGAATGTACGTATGTAGTATGTATGTATGTAGTATGTATGTATGTATGTATGTAATGTATGTATGTATGTATGTATGTATGTATGTATGTATGTATGTATGTATGTATGTATGTATGTATGTATGTATGTATGTATGTATGTATGTATGTATGAATGTACGTATGTACGTATGTATGTATGTATGTATGTATGTATGTATGTATGTATGTATGTATGTATGTATGTATGTATGTATGGTATGTATGTATGTATGTATGTATGTATGTATATTTTTTTTCTTTCATTTAATCATTGTAGCAGATATTCTATATTTCTGTTTATTACTTTAGCACGGGTTCAAAATGTGTATCAAATAACTTTCAAAGCAGAAATAAATCCATGAACCAGTTTTTTCATCTCTCTAAAAAGTTCTGCCTTTTTTTCTTCTTTTTTTTAACCTTTTTTATCAGCGTCTGACCCTAACAACATTTTAGCTTAGTTTTGTAAAAAGATAACTGTATACTTTCTTAGAACACTTTTTCAATTTTCTATATTCATGTTTTTTTTGTTTTTTTTTAAAGTGATGTCTGTCCTTTGAGAAAAATAAATCCATCAGTTATGTCCAAATTTACATTCAGAGATGACGTATACGCTTCTTCTTTATTTGTTGCGTTTTTGTTGTTGTTAGGGGGGGGGGGGGGTTGGTGAGGGGGATTTTTTTTTTTTTTTTTTTTGAGGGGGGTTACATTCAAAGTGTTTTGCTGGCACTCACACTCAGAAAAAATACACAAAAACATAATCAAAACTTGTCATTTCAAACCATTTTCTCCACCCTGAAAATGCACACTGATAGCATCTACAAAGTGGCATCGTGACCTTTTGTCCAAATTTGGAACACAAAAATCCTTGAACTAAAAAACAAACCAGACATGATTTCTCCCAGACAGAACAACGGTAAATTTATGTCCAGCGTATTTTCAAGAAGCAGACGAGAAAGTTAGTTTGTTTTTAGATGGGGCCATACGAAAGAAAAAAATCAACTTAATTTGTTCTCATTTGCCGAAAGACATAACGTTGTAGTATCCTCACAAAAAAACGAGATATAATTGTTATCGTCATTAATTTTCTGGAGGCAGAAATTGTTGTCAGTTATTAATGTAAGCGAAAGTACAAGGCCTTCATTACAATGTTGTTTTGTTTCGTTATATTATGTTGAGGTTGTTGTTGTTTTTTATATATCCAGCTCTTGGCACACTAACACGTGCTCCCAAATACCAGGAAAAGCTCTGAAGTCTGAATATGTCTATGTTTATGACGCGGTACTTGATAACAACTGTACATGTAGCTGTTTTTTTCTTCTCCTTCTTCTTCTCCTCCTCCTCCTCCTCCTTTCCTTCTTCTTCTTCTTTGCAATTCTTCTCCTTCGCAATTCTTCTTCTTCGCAATTCTTCTTCTTCTTCACAATTCTTCTTCTCATTTCTTCTTCTTCTCTTCTTCTTCTTCTTCTTCTTCTTCTTCTTCTTCTTCTTCTTCTTCTTCTTCTTCTTCTTCTCTTCTTCTTCTTCTTCTTTCTCCTTCTTCTTCTTCTTCTTCTTCTTCTTCTTCTTCATCATCATCATCATCATCATCATCATCATCATCATCATCGCAATTCTTCTCTTCTTTTCTTCTTCTTTGCATTCTCCTTCGCATTCTTCTTCTTTGCATTCTCCTTCGCATTCTTCTTCTTTGCATTCTTCTTTTTCTTCGTCGTCGTTATCGTCGAATGCTCAGGCAGAAAACTATTGTCTGTCAGATGATCGAAAATATGATGTGCTGCCGTTAAGTGCCTGACAAGTTAGGCCCAGCACATCCGACTTAAGCATGAAAGAAAATTGTTCTCTTTCAAGTCTTTCTCGAAAAGAAAGGCAGGAGAATTAACCAAGCAGGCAGAAATTAGACGAGAAGGAAGTGACAAGAAGAAAAAGAACAAGGCAAAAACAAAGGGGGGGGGGGGGGGGGGGGGGGGGGGGGGGGGGGGGGGGGGGGGGGGGGGGGGGGGGTTTTTTTTTTTTTTTTTTTTTTTTTTTGGGGGGGGAATTTTTTTTGTTTTTTTTAATTAGATTTTTCCCCTTTTCACAGAAGTAAATTTTAAAAAAAATGTCAAATTTTTAAAAAAAAAAAAAAACCCCCAAAACAAAAAAAAAAACAAAAAGGGTTTCCCCCTTTCTCCTCCTCTCCTCCTCCCCCCCCCCCCTTTTCCCCCCCCCTTCTCCCCCTCCTCCCCTCCCCCTTCTCCCCCCACCCTCTTCCCCCCCTCCCCTCTTTTTCCCCTCTTTTCCCCCCCTCCTTTTTTTTTTTTTGGGGGTTCAAAAAAAAAAAGAAAAACTTTCTTACTCAAGTCCTCAAAAAATTTTTTTTTTTATTTATCTCTCCTCCCCCCTTTTCTTTTCTCCCTTTTTCCTTTTCCCCCTTCCCCCCTTTCTCTCCCCCCTTTCTTTCCTCTCCCCTCCCTTTTCCCCCCTTTCTCCCCCCTTTCCCCCTCTCTCCCCCTAAATCCCCCTTTGGCCCCCCTTTGTGGTTTTGTTTCTTTTTTAACCCCCAATTTAATTTTTTTTAAAAAAATTTTTAAAAATTTTTTTTGGGCTATCCCCCCCTTCCCAAAAATGCCCCTTTTGGGAAAACTGTCCTTTGTGAATGGGGCTTTAAAGCTACTACATAAAAAAAACTTTATTCTCTCTTCAATAAATCCCAATATAAAATGATTTATTATATAGAAAATATAAAAGATTAGATATATATATAATATTTTTATATATATATATATATATAGTATTTATTATATTTAAAATTACCTTTTAAAACGGTAAAACAATTCAAAAAAAATTTGAAAAGGGAAAAAAAAAGGGAAAAGCACGAAAAAACCGGCCCATTCTTTTAAACAGAACGGGACTGTCTCACCCAAGTTTTTTTTTCAGATTCTTTTTAAAAAAAAGAAAAAGGGAAAAGGAAAAAACCAAAACAAAAAACCACACAACACACACAAAACCACACACACACACACACCCACACACACACACACACACACAAAGTCGGGGTTTTTGGGTTTAAATTTTTTTTAAAAAAAAACTTTAGGTTGCCGGAGAGGATTGGCTGTGTTTGAGGATTTTAAAAAAAAAAGGGAAAGAAAAACTGGAGACTTTTGAAGAAAAAAGTATTCTTTTCCCCTCGGAAAAGGTCAGCTGTGCCTGTTAAAAAAAATTTTCCCAAGGGCTTATTTACAAAAATCCCTTTTTTTTAAAACACGTGAGTTTTTTTTTGTTTTTGATGACCCGCGGTAAACTTCATGTATTTTTTCGTAAAAAAAAGAGATCGGGCGCCTTACAAGCTTCTCTCTGCGTCAAGAATAGCCTTTTCTGGGTCTGTTGCTTTTAAATTGGTCAATGTGTGTTATGGTTCATGAACCACTGAGTTGTTTTTTTTTTTTAATTTCTCGTATCTTTTTAAAAACTTTACCGTGATTAAAAAATTTAGGATTTAAACGTCAAAAACTGTAGAAAGAAGAAAAAAAAACTTGCAGAAAAAGGAGAAGCATGAAGAATACTGACAAAAAATGATTAAAAAAAAGGGGTAAAAATTTTATGTTTGTTGAAATCAACCCATTACCCAAACCACCCCCCAAACGCAACCATAAACAAACCATCCCCTAAAATTTATGGTTAGTGAGTTGGGAAAAGCATTTTGCTAAAAAAATGCGTGCGTCTGTGTGTGTTTTCGGTATGTAAAAGGGGAATGGGCTCTCTTCTCTCTCCCCCCTTTCCTCCTCTCTCTCCCCCCTCCCCCCTCTCCTCCCCCCCTCTTCTCCCCCCCTCTCCCCTTTTTGCCCCCAACCCCCATTGGGGGTTTTGGGAGGTAAATTTTTTTTAAACCAATTTGGGAAATTCGTTTTCGACAGGGGGAAAGGGGATCCAGGGGGGGGGGGGAACAAAAAAAAAACCAAACGGGCTAGGGGGCCAGAAACCCTCATTCCCCCCCCCCCCCTTTCCCCCCCCCTAAAACCTTCCTGTCCAGGGCCCCCCGTCCCCCCTTTTCCCCCCACCCCCACAGTAAAGTGAGTCACCAAAACGTGCACGACGTGTCAACACTTAAAAACACTAAATTAAAATGTCCACGCCCAATCTCCCCAAAATGAATGGTGATGATGAGGGAAGGGAAACGGGTTTTTTGGGGTGTAGAGAATGGAACAGGGGAGGGTTGGGGGGAGTTTTTGGGGGGGAACGGGTGGGGGGGGGGGGGAATATGGAGAAAAAAACGTTTTAAAATGCCGGGCAAATTTTTTCAGTTTGAAAAATTTTGGGCAACGGAGTTTCCAAAGTTCTTTCTTTTTTTGGGTTTCTTTATTTTTTTTTGACTTTTCCCTTTTTGGGGGCTTTTCTTATTTTTTTTTTCCCATTTCCCCCCGACCCAGGAAGATATATTTCCTAAGCACTTTATGCTGCATCCCTATGGTCAAAAATCCTCGAAAACCCCATCAATGTTAGGCTCCCGGGTTGGTCCCCCAAAAGCTAGGGGGGCCCCCTTAAAACGCTGCGGGGCTGAGTCACTTTGGTGGGGGTTTTCAGTGTACCCTTTTTGTTTCTGAGCTTGAGGGTGCGCTTTGGACATCACTTACAAATTTCCCCCTGAAAAACTATGATAGCTCAGTGGGCGGAGGGGGAAGGGCTGAGTGGTCGCTCGTCGAGATTTTTTGATGCCCCACCAAAAACCGTCCCCCCCAACGACTTTTCTTCCCAAAATTTGGAAACTCCCAACCCCGAAGCCCTTTGGGACAAAAAACCCCCACCCCAAAATGCTATATTGGGGTTATTGGGAAACTGGTCACGAAAGAGACCAAGCAGCAGGGGCAACCGGCACGGGATGTTAACCCCCCAAACAGGAAAAACCCCCCCCCTTAAAAAAACGGGGGGCCTGGGTGGGCGGGTTCGGATCCCGGAACTTTCGGATAAACGAGCGCAAAAATTCCCAAAACCAAACCCGGGACTGCCCTTTTTTCCCCCCCCCCAAAAGAAACTAACACGGAAAGGGGAAATTAACAGGAACGCAGGGGTATGCTCTTGCATAAAAAACCCTTTTTTTTTTTCCGGAAAACAAAAAGGGTGGCCAGAGAATGTTTTTTAAAAAAAAAATTGCCTTCAAACTTTTCGGGTTTTTCCAAAGCAGTGAGAATGTTTTTGGGGCAAAAAAAGGGAAAAGGGGGCAAAATCCTCCGGGAATCCCCAGGCATTTTTTGGAAAGTTTCTTTTTTGGGCCTTGGGTTCAAACCCTCCCCGGGAATTGTTTGCTTTCCGCCCAAAAACCGAAACAGACAGACGGGGACGAAAAGGCCCAAAAACACACAAAAACACACACCACCCCACACACCCCACACACACAAACCACACACACACACCCCACAAAAACACACAGCTTCATGTCTTAGGGGTCACTTTCTTATTTTCCAAGGGGACCCCCCCACCCCCACCCCACCCCCTTTCTTTCAAATTATTTTTTCCCCCTTACTTAAAATGACTTCCAAAAGAGAGAGGAGAGAGGGGAAAAGGATGGAGAGAGGGGAGGGAGAGAGATAGAGAGAGACAGAAAACCCAGCAGACAAAACGACAGCCCGACAACAGCGGACAGACGGGACAAAAGACAACAGAGACAGACAGACGAGGGGGAAGGAAGGGGGAAGGAAGGAAAGGGGGAGAGGAGCGGT
>CM060327.1:7894375-7909122 GCA_030674155.1 Stramonita haemastoma | reverse complement strand
TTCTTCTGGCAGGGGGGAAACCCCCGATATAAAAGAGGGGGAAACTCCTCCCCTCCCCCCCTTGTCTGTCTTTTTTGTCTGTCTGTCTCCCCCCTTTTCTCTCCTTTTCTCTCTCCCCTCCATTCTCTTTTCTCATCTCTCTCTCTTTCCCCCCTCTCTCTCCCCCCTCTTCCCCCTCTCTTCTCCTCTCCCTTCCCCCTCCTCCCTTCCCTTTTCCCCCCCCCCTCTCTCTCCCCCCTTTTCCTCTCTCCCCCCCCCCCCCCCCTCTCTCTCTCTCCCTCTCTCCACCCACCCCCCCTCTCTCTCTACCCCACCCCTCTCTCTCTTTTTCCCCCCGTCTCCCCAGTCTAAGGACAAATTTTTTTAAAGACACCACTGTGTGCCACTTGAACGGAAAAAAAAAAAATTGGGGGGGGGGCTTTAGGTTTCCCGACAGGGGGGGGGGGGAGGAGGTACTACCACCCACCCCCTAACCTGCTAAGGCCCCCCTTTTCCCTTTTTGGGGGACTCTTTTTTTTCTGATATTAGCGAGCCTTTTTTGGGGTATTTTTCCCCTTTTTTCCTTACTTTCCTTTAACTCTTTGAAGGGGGCTTTTTGGGGGGGGTGCACTGAAAAATTTTTTTGGGGTGTGTGGGGGGCCCAAAAAAAGACCTACCCATCCAAAAGGGGGGTGGGTTTTTGGGGGGGTTTCAAAATGTTTTTTTTTTTATTTTTTTGCCGCCCTTTTTTTGGCCCCCGATTTTTTTTCTTTCTTCTTCCTTAATTCCGAGGAATTTTTTGAGTTTAAGGGGGGGCCCCCCCGTGCCTGAAAAAATTTTTGTCGTGTTTTTGGGGGGGGGGAAAGGCCCTTTTTCCTTTTTAGAGCTAACCTTTATTAGAGCCCCGGGGCCCTTTTTTTTTGGTTTTTGAAATTCCCTTTTTTTTTCCCTTTTTCCCCTTTAAAACCCCCTTTAGGAGTTTTTTTGGGGGGGGACGCTCTAAATGTTCAGGCAGTGTGTGATGGGCATGTTGAACCTGGGGAAAAAAAAAGGTTTTCCCCAAAAACCCCCCAATTTTCCCCCAAAAATGTTTTGTAGTTACTTTTCACTATTCTTTTTTATTATTCCCCTTTTTTGCCCCCCTTTGTTGGGGGGTAGGGCCCTGGCCTTTTTTTTTCTCTTAAAAACTTTTAGGAAAATTTTTTCAGCAGGGCATGAAGTTTTCAGGCCGTGTGTGGTGGACAAGTTTTTTTCCTGGCAAAGTTCAAAAAACCCCCCCCTTTTTTAATTTTTCCCTTAAAAGGGGAAAAAATTTAAAATGTTTTTTTTTCCCCCACTAGTTTTTGGAAGGGTTTTCCCAAAACCATTTTTAAAAATTTTTTTTTTTTCAGGAAATTTTTAATTTTTCCCCCCATCTTTTTTTTTTTTTTTTTTCCCGTTCCCGTGTGATGCAGTTTTGCCCCAAATTTTTTTCCCCCTTTTTCCCCCCCGGCATAAAATGGCCTTCTTTCCCCAAAAGGGGGGAAAAGGGTTTTTTTAAAAAAATGTTTTTACATGTGTCCCCCCCCCCGGACCCCCCCGGGTTTTTTGTCTCATCCGAAAAGGGGGTTTTTTAGGGGGTGGAGTCCGGGGGGATGTTAAATCCCGAGGAAAAAACCTCTTGAACAAGATTCGAACCTGGGGGGAGAATATTTTTCGCAAACATCCTGGGGGTCCAAAAGGGGGTTCCGTCCTCCTTATTTGGGGCCGGGGGGGTTTTTCTTTCTGTACCACGTTTTGTGTGGTGTGTTTTTTTGTGTGTGTGGTGTGTGTGTGTGTGGTGTGTGTGGGTGTGTTTGTGTGTGTGTGTGTGTTTTTTTTTGTGTGTGTGTGGTGTTTTTTGTGTGTGTGTGTGTTGTTTTTTGTGCGTGGGGGGGGCATTGCTTTCAAGTAAGAAAAGGGGAAAAAATTAAAAAATGCAAAATCGGCACATTTGTTTTTTTATTTTTGGGGGTTTTATTTTTGTGTGTGTGGGTTTTTTTTTTGCTTGTTTTTTGTTTTGGGGTTTTTTTTTTTGTTTGGTTTTTTTTTTTCCTTTTGGCCCAAAAAACTTTAAGATTTCCCAATTTTTTGATGTTTGCCTATGAGGAAAAACCCCCCTTTTTTTTTACAAGTAAAAAGGTTGGCCCCCCCTTTCCCGACTTCGGGGGGGGTGTTTAAGGGGGAAAAACCCCAAAAAGTTTTTTTTTTTTTTAATTGTTTAGTTTTTTGTTACCGTTTTTTTTTGGCAACCTGAATAAAAAAATTTATTTGCATATGCTATAACTAAAAACTGTTTGGGTTTATATTTATCTGGGTTTTGTTTTTCTTTTTCCCGCCCCTTTTTTTTTTCCCAAAAACCCCTTTTTTAAAAATAGATTTTGGGGGGTTTTTTTAATTTGCCCCGTTTTTGTATTTTTTTGGGCATAATAAAAATAAGTTTTGTTTGTTTTTTCCCCCCCGGGTTGGGGTTTCGCCCCTCTCTCTCTCTTCTCCCCTCTCCTCTCCCCTCCCCTTTCCCCCCCTCTCTCTCTTTCCCCCTTCCCCTCTCTCCCCTCTCTCTCTCTCCTCCCCCTTCCCCTCTTCTTTTTCCCCCCTGAACTAAACCCTGGGGTTTTTTTTTTTACAACTGGAAAAGAATTTTTGGGCCCCAATTTTTTTCCCAAAAATCATATTCCAAAGAAAATTTTAAAACAAAAAAAATACATTTTCTTTTTTCCCGGGGGGTTTGGGACATCAAAAAAACCCCGCCTTCAGTTCCAATAAACTTATTTTATTTTTCCCTTTTTTCCTTTTTCCCCGGGACATGGAAATAAAAGGTGATATTTTCTTTTAGGGGTTTCCCCCTTTGGGGAAAAATTTCCCCCCCGAATATTTTTTTTTCCCCCAATTTTGGCAAAAAAAAAAGATATAAAAATTTAAAACCCTACATGCGTGGGTTTATTTCTACGAAATAAAAATTTGGTTTTCCCCTTTTTAAATTTTCCCCGGGGGGGAATTTTTACGCAGAGAAAATGCTTAGAGTTAAAGTTGTTTTAAAATTTTAAAATTTTAAAAAAAAAATAAAATTTGCAAAACTCTTTAGGGGCTTGCACCCCTTTTTTTTCCCTTTTAAAAACCCTAGAAAACAAGAAGTTAAAATCTTATCAAATTTTAATTTCCCCGAGTTTGGGAAAAAAATGTTTGTTTTTTAAAATTTTTTTAAAAAGTTTTTCCCCAAAATTTTTTTGGGGGGTTTTTTTTGGAAAAAAATTTTTTTTGGGAAAAGCTTTTAAAAACTCATCTCTCGGGGCTCTGCTTTTTCTCCCCCCACACCCCCACACACACACACCACACACAACACACCACTCACCCAAACCAAATTTTTTTAAAAAGGGATTAAGCACGCCGAAAAACACACAAAACACACCCACACACACACAAAACACACACACACACCACCCCACACACAAAACACAAAACCCCACACAAACACACAAACACAAAAACAAACCAAACCATCAAAGGAAATTAAATCAAATCAAACTTTTTTTTTTCGAGGAAAAAAGAATAAGCACTCTTTCCCCTTTTTTTCATTCTTTTTTCCCCCCCCCTTTTTAATAAAATCGAGAAAAAGGGGAGAGAGAGAGGGGAGAGAGAGGGGAGGGAGAGAGAGAAGAGAGAGAGAGAAGAGAGGGGGGGAGGGAGGGGAGACGAGACAGACAGACAGACAGACAACGAAAACAGAAAAAAACAGGGCAGACAGAACCAGGCCCCGACAGAGGGGGGCAGAGGCAGAGAGACAGGGGGCAGACAAACAATAGAAAAAACAGACAGACAGACAGACGACAGACCGCGGGGCAAACAAAAAAAAAACAAACAAACAAAAAAACCCCAAAAAAACAAAAAAGGGGGCCCCGAGACAGTCATGGGGCAGAGAGAGAGGAGAAAGGGGAAAAAAAAAGGGGGGAAAAAAACCCCCAGGCGATAAATTTTTTTCCGTCGGGGGAAAAAAAAGGAGGACACACGCTTTTTCAAGCTTTTCCTTTTCCTTTTTCCCCCACAACTTCAAAAGGGGGAAAGGGGAATTTCCCCAAAGGGGGGGGAGGGGGAAGGGGGAATTTGGGGGGGGGGGGGGGGGGGGGGGGGGTGGGGGGGGGGGGGGGGGCCCTGGGGGGGGGGGGGGGTTTCCCTTTTTTACCCCCGGGTTTTCCCCAATTTTCCCCAAAATAGCAAAAATTTTAACCCAAAAAACCCCTTTTTTTTTTATTTCCCCCTTTTGGTTTTTAAAAAATTTTCCCCCTTTCTTTTTTTTTCTTTCCCCCTTTTTTGTTTTTTTTTAATTTTTTTTTTTTTAAAAAGGGGTTTGGGGCTTTAAAAACCCTTCCCCAAGGGGGGGGGCCCCCCCCCCGGGGGGGTTTTTAAAATTTTTTTTAACCCTTGGCCCCTTTTGGGCCCCCCAAAATTTCCCCTTTGGCTTCCCTTTAAAGGGAAAAAATTAAAAAGTATTGGAAAATTTCCCAAAAATTGGGGGTTTTTTTTTTTAACCAAAAAGGGGGGGGGGCCCCGGGGGGTTTGGGGTTTTTGGGTTTTTTTTTGGGTTTTTTGGTTTGGGGTTGGGAAAAACTTTTTTTCCCAGAATTTTAAAAGGGAAACCCCGTGGAAAAAAAAACCCAAAAAACAATTTTTTTCCCCAGGCCCCAAAAAAAAAAATTTTTCAGAAAAAATTTTTTAAATTTTTTTTTCCTTTTTTTGGGTTCCCCCCACATTTTTTTAGGTTTTTTTTAAAAAAAAAAAAACCCTTTTAAAGGGGGAAAAAAAGGAAAAATTTTTTTTCAGTGAACCCCCCTTTTTTTTTTTTTAAAACAAGATTTTTTTTGCAAGCTGGTTTTCCTTTTTTTAAAATTTTTAGAAAAAGAATATCATTCAAGCCCTTTTAATTTTAATTTTTTCCCTTTTTTTTTTTTTCTGTTTTTTGAGAATGGAAAAATTTTTTGTAAAGTTTAAAAAATTTTTTTACCTTTTTTTTTTTCCTTTTAAATTTGGGGAAAATTTTGGGAAAACTCAGTAAAATCATGATGATTTTAAAAACCCTTGTTTTTTTTTCTAATATTGAGAAAAAAAAATACTCGGGGAAAGTTTTTGTAATTTTGGCCCCTTTCTTTTTTTTTCCTGATTTTGGAATGGTTTTCTCAAAAAAGATTAGATTACTTTCCTAAAATTTTCACACATTTTTGGGGTTTTGGGGCAAGATTTGTTAAGATCATTCCCCATTTTTTTTTTTTAGTGAAAATAAAATTTCTTGAAAAAAAAAAATTATTTTTTCCAAAAACCCTTTTTTTCCCTATATTTTTCCCCACAAAATTTGGGAAAAAAAACCATTTTCCCAAACCCCCTTCCCCAAATTTTGTACCACAAACCGGCAACGGGGAAAAAATTTAAAAAAAACCCCCATGCACTTTTTTAAACAAGGGAAAAAAAGGGTTCCCTCCCAAAAAAGGGGTTTTTTTTTTCCCCTTTTTCCCAAAATATAAGGACAAACACTTTGTAAAGATCATAAAAGGCCCCCTTTTTTCCCCGTCTTTTTAAAGGTCAAGAGGAAAAAAATAAAAAACCCAGATTTTTTAAAACCCCTTGGTAAAATTTTATATTGGTTTAAAAAAGCCTAAAAAAAACATTTTTTGTTTTTCTTTTTCCCAAAAAAGTTGATTCTCCATTTTGGGGGTTGATTTTAAAAATAACCTCCAACGGTCTCTTAAAAACCCTTAAAACCCTTTATCTCCCCCTTTTTCCCCCCTTTGGGCTGGGGGGAAAACCAAAATGAAGATTTTGAAACCCCCAAATTTCCCCCACTCCCCGGGGCCGGGCGGCCCCCCTGTTTTTCCCCCGTAAAAAATCGTTCCCTAAAAGGGCCCCCCCCTACTCTCTAAAAGTTGTTTTTTTCCAACCCGGGTTTTCCCCGTCGGCCTTTTTGTCTCCCCCCCTTACTTTTTCCCCCCGAAAAACAGCCTTGGCCAGTCTAATGTGGGGGTTTTGACGTCCCCGTCCCCCCTTTTGTTTGGGGGTTTTTTTAAAAGAAGTCAGGAGCCTTCAGGGGAGGAAACCCCCAAAAAAAACTAAAGTGGTAGAGAAAAAGGTAAACAAATAAAAAAACCCCCATTTTAGCCTGAGTTTTTTCCCTCACCCTCTAAATTTTGACAAACAGTCTGGAACTAGTTTTTCCAGTTGCGTTGATAAAATTTCAGGTCCGTTTTGCAACCCAACCCCCCTTAAATAAACCACTTAAAGGAACCCCCCGGAAACAAAAGATTCCCCCCTGGCCAAAAATTCGGGCCGAAAAATCAAACTTCATGGTAAACAAGTACACACCAGAAAAGGAAGAAAAAATGGGTTCCCCGCGCTCTTTGGGAAAACCGCTTTTCCCTGGGAAGAGCAGCCTGAATTTCAAGCAGGGAATCTAAAAAGCAAACAAAGGACAACAGAAAAACACGGAGAGAAAACAGACAAGACAGAGACACAGAGAGACAAGACCAGGAACAGGGAGGGGACCAGAGGAGGAAAGGCGGGAGTTCAGTTTGAATAAAGAAAAACAGACAAACATACCCCGACATAGGACAGACAGATAAGATAGACATGGGGACCCCACAAACAAAAGCAACAGACAAAAAAGCAGACAGAGAAATCGGACCGGGGCTAGATAACTACAGACCCACATAAGAAAGAAAAAAAAGGGGTCAGAAGGCAAGACAAAATTATGATGAAAAGCGCTTTCCTGTCACAGGGGGCGGTCAAAAGGCACAAAAATACATTATAATCATCCTTCCTTTTCTGCGAGGGAAAATTTTGAAGGAGGGCGGGGAGGGTGGAGCTGTGTGGGAGGGAGAAGGGGGGGAAAGGGATGGAGGGAGGGGGGGGAGGGAGGGGGTTAGGGTGAGATGACCCCGTGGCCAGGGGGTGTGATTGTGGCAGGGAGGGAAGTTGGGAGAATTTCCCCCTGGTAATCTCATTTGTTACCTTGACCAGCCCAAAGCTTTGGCTTACTTTTTGCTACATTAAGCCATCTTCTCTCGTTAGGCTCCCCCGCTGCCATTTCCATTCGTCACCCTTCTCCCTCCCCACACCACCACCCCCCTTTTTTGCACAAACCTGGCTTCGTTTTTCCCCTTCTTCCTGCTTTTTTTTGTTTTTTTTTTTTTAAATACCTCTAAAAGGGAAAACTTAGGGTCAGTTTTTTTGTTTTTTGATCTTCTTGTTGTTGTTGTTGCAATGATAAAGGGAAATGCAAAAAAAAAGAGAAAAAATTTCTTGGTTCCTTTTTGTTCGATACATCCCCGGTTTTATTGATGATGTGATGATGAGATGATGATGATGTAAAGATGATGATGGTGGGGTGGTGGGGGGGGTGGTGTGGTGGGGTGGTGGTGGTGGTGGTGGTGGGATGGTGATTGTGGAAGATAAGGATATGATGATGATGATGATAGTGGTGGTGGTGGGTGGGGTGGGTGGTGGTGGTGGTGGTGGTGGGTGGTGGTGGTGGGTGGTGGGGTTGGTGGTGGTGAAACTAAAAATTTTCGAGTGCAACCATACCGCAACAAAACCTTGTCTCAACAACCCACAAAGCAATCCTAATATAATCAACCTCCACAGGGTTTTCTCCAAATATTTTTTGTCACTCTACCTCTCCCCTGTTTTCCTTAGAAAAAAGCTTACGTCTAAACCACAACTCCCACAACACTTCGTGGAATGACAAGCAATCATACAAACCTTCGGGGAAAGGGGGGGAGCGGGATATAGCCTCATGGTGAGAGTGCTGCCTCCCGGATTGACAGCTCAGAGTCAAGCCACCCCCAAGTGAATATTCACAGGGATTTTTGCCCGGATTAACATCAGAAACCAAGTCCACTCCTCTGAAATCTTTTGGAGAACTTTTAAAACCTAGCTTTCCATGTAAAAACTTTTGCAGAACATCCCCCGTATGTAAAAACCCTGTTCAGACCTTTTGGAAGAGTAGGTATTTTGTGCCATAGGAAGGGAAAGGAAAAAATTTTGCAAAAAGCAGCACACGGTGCCGGGGATTAGACACCTTCCCCTAAATCAAATACGTACCTTAACGTGAGCACAAACAGTCACGTGCACAAAATCTCACCATTGGGAAATCCCCTTGGACCCCAACCAGGAAAAAAACAAACAAAAAAGACAAGGCCCTTATAACTTGAAAAAAAATAGACAAGAAACAAAACAATTTAAAAAAAATAACCAATAAAACCTGAATAAACTTTTAAAAAAATAAACAACAACAAAAAAAAACCTTGATAATGATAAAAAACAAATCCACTCATACCCCCCTGTGATGGACAGATAGACAGAATGATCGCAGCAGGGCGACAGAGGCTGCTGGAATGAAGGGGGATGCGCAGGCACAGACAGGGGGGCATACATCACCCTTCGCTCCACCTCTGAAACCCTCCGCCAGACATTTGTTTTAGCCCTGTGAAAATCACAAGGAAAAGGTGAGGAAGAGGCGACAGGAAAGGGGGGAGGGTTTTAAAATGAGGAGAGCAGACAAGGTGATGGGGGGGGGGGGGGGGGGGGGGGAGAGGAGAAGAGAGGGAGGGGGGGGGGGGGGGTTTTTAAATCGTCTTGCAGAATTAAACACCGGTTCCCTACAGTGATGGAGAATCTCCCCCATTCCCCCTGACAGAAAGACCGAGAGAGACTCAGTGGGACCCAGCAACCAGGGCGTTGGGTGTAGGGGTTTGTGTGTGTGTGGTGGATGTATTTGAGGGAGGGGAAAAAAAAAAAGATTTGTCTGATGTAGCTGAGAAGGTGATTGTGGTTTGGTAGGTAGTTGTAGTGCGGTGGGTGTTTAATCAAATTAGGTAGTGGTAAGAAGTTTTTTTGGCAAAGCTGAAAAATGTGTTTGGGTTTATTTGCATTAATGATGGATCAAGCAAGAGTACAAATACAAATTAAAATAAAGAGACAAGCCAGGTGCCGTGTTTCCTTGGCTGAAAACCAATGATTCTGTTTTGAACTTAACTGAAACAAAAAGCAGGATGGAGGAGCCCTACATGACCCAGACATACCCAATATTGGCAAAAAGTTGAAGGAATTGGTTATAAGTTAGATTAAAGGGACCAAATGGGTATATCAAATGGGAGGAATGGTTTGCGCATGAAAGGAAAATTTGCCATAAACTTGAGCTAAACATTTTAGAGAGAAACAAGAACAAAGAGATAAAAATAAAGATAGGAACAAGGGGGTATAGAAAAGGGGAAAATGCTTTTAGGTTTTGTATTTCCAGAAGGAAAGGGAAAGTTATACTGAAAGATCCCTGGGCATTCCAAGGGTTGGATTTTCCACCTCTCTTTGAAACTTTTCGGATTGTTTGAGAGAAGAGGACCAGAGCCCTCAGAGCAGAGCGTCACAGAGGTGTCTGAATGCCCTTTGTGGTTCTGGTTGAGGAAGAAAGAAATCCTAAAACTTATAGGCATATTTTCTTTTACCCAGTAATCAGGGCCTCTGGGGCGTAGGGGTTAGATACTTATTTTTTGAAGTTGTTCCCCCTCATTTACTCCAGTTTTAACACCCTAGGGGTCACCCAAAATTTTTAGTCACTCTGTCCTCGTCCGTCACAGTTGGAATCACTGTGAGACAGTAATAAATGAGGATGAGAAGCTTGCTTTAAGTGAGTTTTAAAACTTTTTTGCCCCTATTGGCACCATACACGGACTTTCAGGGGACCTCTTTCTTTTAAAGGAGAATGCTTTCTTTGAAGGAAATAAAGGGTTGTTAGGGCTAAAAAAGCTCAGCATGGCTGAAGACAATAGTAAAAATAGCAGTTCAAGATATTGTAATGTAAGCCTCAACATCTAGCCTACCTCAATCCGACAAAAAAAATTGACCTGGGCGAAAGGGCCCAAGGTTTTTGTTAATAAACTTGACAGCGTAATGCTTTTAAAGGACCTCAAATTCAAAATCCAGGTTTGAACACAAGTGTAAGTAAACAGGAAAAGCGAAGGCCCTCAAGAGGGGTGGTTTCGAAGTACATTCCCCCCTCCCCTTTGATGGCTATCAAAGTTGAGGGTTTTTAAACTTTGCACTAAAAGCCTTCTTTTGAAAACTGGCAGTTATCTCTCCCTATTTTTTTCCTTCTCAGTATCAAAACTAAGCAAATTGTGGGGGGCAGGAGAGCCTAACGGTTAGAGTGTTGCCCCTCACATTTACAGGCTAGGATTGACTTCAAGTCTGAGCCAACCATTGATGCCAGTTAAGGGGAATTTTTCCCCTGGATCATTTATCGTACTGACTCCACTCCCCTGAAGTCCTCCTAATAAGATTAAAAACTGGACCCCCCTCGTGAGGATGCACTCAGACACTTGCACGCATATTAAAATCTGTTTGTCTTTCAGAGAGTAGGTATTCAGCTGATAGAATTAAAAGCAAAACAGAGAGAAAAACGATGAAAACGATTTTTGTTTAATACTTTTGAAGACGGAATGTGGCTACGGGGATAGTGGGCAATAAAAAAAAAAAAAAAAGAAAGTTTCGTTTGCAAAACATCTCACCATTGTTGAACTTGAAGCTTCAAACTGAGAACAAGAAAAAAAAGAAAAAAAAGAGATTGAAATATTTGATGTAGCAAGAAAAGGAGGCAAGGGGGGGGGGTACAAACAGCACCCTTTCCTCTCAGCCCTTTCTAACGTGTCAACATTTGTTTCTGCCCTGGATGTGGGCGCTAAAAGAAGCAGGGGGGAGGGAGGGGCCCGGGGTAAAGGGACATAACCACACAAAAGGTTGTGGAGGGAGAGTGGGGGAAGGAGGGGTTTGGGGTGGGGGTTGATGTTAAATCATCTGTGCAAATTAAACAGGGGTGGCTGGCATGAGGGATAGAATCACAGCAAGTCATAGCGTTTGAGGGGAAGGGAGTGAGAGAGATGTCAGGGGGATTGTAGGTGCGAGGTTGTCGATGTAGGGAGGGGTTGTGGGGGTTTTGTTTGATTGAGAGGAAAAGGGTTTGCCTGCTGTTGTGGTTTGGGGGTGAAGGTGGTTGTTGGTGTTGTGGTGGTGGTTTGGGTTTGGGGGTGGGATGGTGAAGGTGGTTTTGGTGTTGTTTTTGGGGGTGGTGGTGATGAGGATCAGGTGAAGGGGTGGTGGTGGGTTGTAATAAATAACAGTAATAATGGGGGTGCGGTGTGGAGTGTTGGGTAAAAGTGGCAGTTTTTGTTGATGTGAAAAGTGTTGTGACAAGTATGGTGATGATTGTGCTCTGTCTTTACAAATTCGAAGTTTTTTTGTTTGTTTGTTTTCTCTCTTTTCTCTTTCCTATTCTTCCCCTTTCTTTATCACTTTTGTTTCTTTCTTTCTCTTTTTTTTGTTTTGTGTTTTTCCTCTCCATTTTTTTCCCTCTTGTCTCTCTTTTTCACTGTTGTTCTTTCTATTTCTTTCTCCTATTTCTGTCTTTTCTACTTTTAATCTTTTTTATATTCTCTCCTCTCTCTCCTTCCTCTCTCTTCCCCTCCCTCTCTCTTCTCCTCCTCCTCTCTTCTCTCTCTCTCTCCCCCAATATATTGTTGTCGTAGGTTATATTTGTGTATCGACTTTTTATACAGGAATTTTTGTTGTTGTTGTTGGGGTTTTTGTTGTTTGTGGGGTTTTTTTTGTTTTTTTTTTCTCTCTCACCATAATACTAAGCAGCTCGGCAACCCCCCTTCATGTATGGGCCAATGGCCTTTTTGTGAATAAAGTTTTCGAGTTCGAGTTCGGAGTTCTCTCTCTCTCTCCCCTCTCTCTAACTCTCTGTTTATTTTTCTTACTCTGTTTTTGGCTCCTTGTCCTCTTTATTTTCTAAATTGTGTCCCTTCATTTCTGCTCTTGATAACTCTTGTACTTTTAAATTTATTCATTCATGCATTCATTCATCCATTTTGTTCACTCTTTCATAGTACACTATCCCTACCACCACCACCACCACCACCACCACCACCACAGCAGCACAATGCTCAAGGTACCAAATGCCCAATACCAGGGCAATGCACGTCATAAAATATTCACCAATTGATGGGCAATGCATGTCATAAAATATTCACCAATTGATCTCTCTGTCTCTGTCTCCGTCTCCGTCTCCGTCCTGTCCTCTCTCTCTCTCTCTCTCTCTCTCTCCCCCTCTCCTCTCCTCTCTCTCTCATCTCTCTCTCTCTCTCTCTCTCACACACACACACAAAACCACACACACAACACCACACACACACACACACACACACACACAACCACCACACACAATGGTGTGAACTGATAGACCATACATTCCCCCAATGATGGAGCTGACGTTTAGGTGACAAAACAAGCTTCAGCCTCTGCTCTTGTGTCCACAAAAAGTGGCTGATATTTCTCTCTTTTTTTTCTTTTTTTTTTTTTGGGGGGGGGGTAAAACAAAGTTCGATGATTTTTTTTCTCTGGGAAGGAAAGGGTGTGTGTGTGTGTGTGTGGGGTGTGTGTGTGTGTGTGTGTGTGTGTGTGTGTGTGTGTGTGTGTGCGTGCGTGCGTGCGTGCGTGCGTTTCGTGCGTGCGTGCGTGATTGCGTGTGTTTATGTGTGTGTATGTGTGTGGGGTGAGTGGGGGGGGGGGGTGTCATGAGAAGGACAGATGATGGAAAAAGTTTGGGGGAAAGGAAAAAGTGTCAAATTCTGTAAATGCATGGATTCATTGGCAAATGAAGGAGAAGTGTGGCAGCAATGCTAGAGAAATGAAGTGTATGAATGTAAGGCTTCTCGCTAGATTGTTGGCTATAGTTTGCAAGTGTACGTGGTTTATTGGGGGGAAAGTGTTGATTGTGCTTTTATTGAATGTATAGATGGGAGAAAAGTGTTGATGGTCTTTGGTGGTGGTGATGGGAAGTTGTGGTTGTGTTGGTGGTAAGAAGAGTGTGCTGGCTACCTTTCTGGGGTCAGAAATCCCCCAGGGAATTATCAATGTTAAAGCCGCCATGCGATAACTGTGTCTAACGTGACTTTTCAGCTTCAGCAGGTGTGGGTGGGTGGTTTTTGGGTGTTAGTTTTCTTTTTGTGTTGTTTTTGTTTCAGGTGAGAGGATACACTGAGGTCCCATATACAGCCCCTTACTCAGTGCAAGTAAAAGAACTCGTGGCAACAAAAATTTATCCCTGACAAAATTGTGTAAAAAAAGTCACTCTGATTGGGAAACAAACACATATGCCCAAAACTTTTTTTTTTAACAGGGGTGGTTTCTGTCCTTTGTGGGAACGGGCTCTCCCCAGGAAAAGCAGCTCCAATGTCATGTTCTGACAGAAAGTAGTACATCATGCGATACAATACATTACAATACAGTAAAAGTACAATACAAAAACAGTACAGTACAATACAATACAAGAAAGTTCAGTGCAGTACAATACTATACAGTAAAATACAATGCAAAAACACAGTTAAGTACAACACAATAAAAACACATCGCCATCACAAGTCCCAATTCACCACTCTCCCTCACCATTACCCTCCACCAACCCACACACACACACACAAAACACACACAC
Organism: Stramonita haemastoma; assembly: GCA_030674155.1. Taxonomy (NCBI): domain Eukaryota; kingdom Metazoa; phylum Mollusca; class Gastropoda; order Neogastropoda; family Muricidae; genus Stramonita; species Stramonita haemastoma. The sequence goes on along the minus strand of CM060327.1, from coordinate 7,895,597 downwards.
ACACACACACACACACACACACACACACAAAACACAACCCACACACACCATCACACACACACACACCACAACACATTACCTACAACAACAAACGATCTAGGGCCATGCCAAGCCCTCCATTTATAATTCACGGCTCTTGCTCTGTCCACCACTGACCGATGCCCATCTGACCATTAGTGTCAACGACCCCGCACACTGGTCATTTGACATTCCCCCTCCCCATTTTGACACTAACTCCTATTCTCCCATCATCCAACTTGTTTTTCCCCCACTCCTCTCTTCCTTCTTTCATGAAACTCCACGTCTCTGATAAAAGCACTATACAGTTTTGCTTTGTTTTAAATCATCTTAAACTTTAAATTAGGAGATAAGAATTAGAGATGATTTTTTCTCGAGATTTAAGATTTCATTCCTGAAATTTCTTTTCGGGTATGGGGGGATTATAGTCTTATTTATCAGGAGTTTGGTGGTTTTTTTTTTTTGTTCCTCTGCTAGATCTCTGAGGATGGTGATATTTTGCGTATGCGAACCGTTTTCTACCCACCATTAAGGTACTGTATTTCTGATTTGGGGGATAAAGAGGAGAAAAACGCTAACAGCAATTCACTTGAAAACGTTATCATGCTAACATTAACTAAAAAAAAACAAGTGTCCAGCATGAAAAGAACAATGAGTAAAGGTAAAGGTGACCCATACTATAATGTGGTCGTAGGGGAGAGGCATCAGAGACCTCAGCTTCTCTAGGGGCCCACATTTTGAGGGCGGTGCCCATCTCCTCTACCTCGCTGCTTTACCTTCCCTGATTCTAAAGAGGATAGGAACCCATTTACAGCTGGGTGGACTGGGGGACTGTACTGAAGCCAAGGCGTGCAAATGGTCACCCATCCAATTGGTAATCACGCATCGTAACCACGCTCGATGCTGCTTAAAAAACCTTAGCTTGGGGAAAGCGAGTACTCTAACCACTGAGCCATCCCGTCCCCGAAACGAACAATGATAGTAAATATTAAACACACAATAAAAATGAAAAGCTTTTTAAAAAAATGTATTCCGTCTTTTAAATACAGTTTCAGTGGAGGTTCTGGGGGGAAATGTACTCAGTTTGTAAATATATAGCAAATTACATTTTCATAGACTACTGACAAGTCTGATAGAGATTTACAGGGAGAGAACTGTTCCAGATCTCCATGTCATCAGCTTGCAAAAAGTTCTAACTTGATAT
>CM060327.1:7884375-7886875 GCA_030674155.1 Stramonita haemastoma | reverse complement strand
TAAGCACAGATTTTCCAGAAGGTGGGGATGCTATTTATACTGACAGGCCCTGGCACTGTGCGGGGGGGAGGGGGGGATGCTTATTTTTATTAGCAGCATTATCCTACTGCATTGTACTTACTATAATTCGGTATACTCAGAAACTGTTAAAAAGTTGAGACTATGAATGATTGCAGTGCATATAAATGATAACTTGATGTCCATTTTTCGGGGGGGGGGTGTATTTATTTATTTATTTATTTATTTGATAGTTTTGGGATATTCTTAGATTTGATTGCCGTAGAGTTCCACTTGGCGACAGAACTGTAAATTTATAATGCCAGTAAAATGTCAAATTGTTGAGAAAAAAAAACCCTCAAACAACAAAAACAACAAAACAGGTGCTCTCTCTCTCTCTCTCTCTCTCTCTCTCTCTCTCTCTCTCTCTCTCTCTCTCTCTCTCTCTCTCTCTCTCTCTCTCTCTCTCTCTCACTCTTCTCCTCTCTTCTGTCTGTCTGTCTGTCTGTCTGTCTGTCTGTCTGTCTGTCTGTCTGTTTCTCTCTCTCTCTCTCTCTCTCTCTCTCTCTCTCTCTCTCTCTCTCCTCTCTCTCTCTCTCTCTCTCTCTCTTCTCTGTCTGTCTGTCTGTCTGTCTGTCTGTCTGTCTGTCTGTCTGTCTGTCTGTCTCTCTCTCTCTCTCTCTCTCTCTCTCTCTCTCTCTCTCTCTCTCTCCTCTCTCTTCTCTCTCTCTCTCTCTCTCTCTCCTCCTGTTCAGTGTTCTCTCTCTCTCTCTCTCTCTCTCTCTCTCTCTCTCTCTCTCTCTCCTCTCTCTCTCTCTCTCTCTCTCTCTCTCTCTCTCTCTCTCTCTCTCTCTCTCTCTCTGACTGCGATTATGTTCTTTTATAATTATTTGAATAAAAAATTGTGTTTTGTGGCTATCTCCCTCCAAACTGTCCCTTTGCAACTGTCCCTTTGTGAATGAGCTTTAAAGCTTACATCAGTACATTATTCTGTCTCTCAATATATATATATATATATATATATATATATATATATATATATATATATATATATATATATATATAAACCTTCTACAAACAGGTACACTAATTCAAGTCAAAGAAAAGGAGAAAAAAAGGAAAAGCAGCACAACCGCCTTTCTATTACAGAACAGACTGTCTCACCAAGTTATTTTCAGATTCATTTAAAAGAAGAAGAGAGGCAACCAAACACCACACACACACACACACACACACACACACACACACACACACACACACAAGTCAGGGAAAATTGGTCAATGTCTTTAAAAAAAATAAAATAAAATATAAAAAAAACTTTAGGTTGCCGGAGAGTTAGGCTGTGTTGAGGATTTTTTTTTAAAAAGAAGAAGAAATACTGGAGACTTTTGAAGATAAAAAGTATTAATTTCATCGGAAAAGGTCAGCTGTGCCTGTTAAAAGAATGTGCACGCATAGTTACATAGTCCCTTGTTTTAACACGTGACGTATTCTGTTTGATGACGCCAGCGGTGACGTCATGTAGTTTCGTCAAAAAATGAGATCGGCGCCTGTAGCAAGCTTCTCTCTGCGTCAAGAATAGTCCTGTCTAGTCTGTTGCTTTTAAATTGGTCAATGTGTGTTATGGTTCTATAGAACCACTGAAGTTGTTGTTTTTAATTTCTCGTATCTTTTAAAACTTTACCAGTGTATCTAGGAGACGTCAAAAACTGTAGATAAGAAGAAGAAAAAAAGCTTGCAGCAAAAGAGGAGAAGCAATGAAGAATACTGACTAGAAAGTGATTATAGGGGATAAACCTTGTATGTTTGTTGAAATCAACCCATTAGCCACTCGCCTAACACAACCATTAAACTATCCATACCTTAATCATGCTAGTGAGTCTAAAAGCACCTGCTAAAAATGCGTGTGTGTGTGTGTGTGGTGTGTGCCTCTCTCTCTCTCTCTCTCTCTCTCTCTCTCTCTCTCTCTCTCTCTCTCTCTCTCTCTCCTTGACAACATCATTGAGGAAGAGAATGGCGATGTGTCGACAGAAGGAAGGATCCATGACACACAGGCATGCAGATATGGCCAGCACTCTCACTCCCCCCCCCCCCCCCCCCCCCCCCTACACCTTCCTGTCCACGTCCCCTGTCTCCCCTTTCCCCAGCCCATCAGTAAAGTGAGTCACCGAACGTGCACGACGTGTCAAACAGCTTCAAAACACGTCATTGATGTCCACGTCAATCTGCAAAATGAAGTGGATGATGATGATGGAACTGGATTGGGGTGTAGAGAATGGAACAGGGCTGGGTGGGAAGTTGTGGTGGGACGGTTTGGGGGGGGGGGGGGGGTGAATATGGAGATAACGATAAAACGCTGGGATATTTTCAATTTGAAGAATGGGCAACGGAGTTTCCAAAGTTCTTTCTTTTCTTGGTTTCTTTATCTTTTGTGACGTTCCTGTTCCGCTGTTCCCATACTGCTCTTCCGATTTCTCCGACCCAGGTAGATCTCTTCCTCAGC
>CM060327.1:7876875-7879375 GCA_030674155.1 Stramonita haemastoma | reverse complement strand
AGTTATCACACTAAAACAATGCCTCTGAAGTCCCCTTCCTCAGAGAGAGAGAGAGAGAGAGAGAGAGAGAGAGAGAGAGAGGAGAGAGAGAGAGAGAGAGAGAGAGAGGAGAGAGAGAGAGAGAGAGAGAGAGAGAGAGAGAGACAGACGACAGACAGACAGACAGACAGACAGAAGACAGACAGACAGACGAGACAGACAGAGACAGACAGACAGAAGACAGAGAGCAGAGAAGACAGAGACAAGACAGAAGAGACAGAGAGGACAGAGAGACAGACAGACAGAAGACAGACAGACAGACAGAGAGAAGAGAAGACAGGAGGAGACAGAGATGGGCGGGAAGTGTGTGTGTGGTGTGTGTGTGTGTGTGTGTGTGTGTGTGTGGTGGTGGTGTGTGTGTGTGTGTGTGTGTGTGTGTGAAATCACCTTCTTAACCGAAAGATAGAGACATGCAGACAAACACAAACAGGACAGACATACAGAAATAAAACAAAGCAAGGTAAAATACCACCGCTTAACATCGATGTTCTTTCTTTACAACAAAAAATTACAATAACTTAAAGGGGCAGGGAGGGGAGGGGGGCATGGGGACAGGTGAAAAATGGGGGGAGGGAGGTGGAGACAGGGTGGAGGTAGGGGAGAATAGAAAGAGAGAAAGAAAAAGACGCAAATAGCTGGTGCTTCGAGTTTCGCCCCTGTCGAAGAAATGAGCAAGTACTGCGTGGTACCTTCCACAGTTGTTGCGAAGAAGGTCAAAAACTCGTGTGTGTGTGTGTGTGTGTGTGTGTGTGTGTGTGTGTGTGTGTGTGTGTGTGTGTGTGTGTGTGTGTGTGTGTGTGTGTGTGTGGTGTGTGTGTGTTTTAACTTCTTCTTTTGGGCGTCTTCTGACAAAAAAAGAAAAGAAAAAGAGAACTATTCACACTTTTAGTGTCTGTTTTAAAGTACTGTTCAAGGTTGATCAAAATATTTTTATTCCAAAAATATGGCTGTGAGGTTATATCCATATAAAAGATTTTCTGGATATCATTTCTTTTTTTCTCTTTTTCTTTTCTTTCTTTCGCTTTTTCTATCTTCCTTCTTGTTCGTCTTGTTCTTGTGCTTGTTCTTGTTCTTATTGTTCCTGTCCTTGTTCCTGTTCTTGTTATTCTTGTTATTCTTGTTGTTGTTGTTGTTGTTGTTGTTGTTGTTGTTGTTCTTCTTCTTCTTCTTCTTCTTCTTCTTCTTCTTCTTCTTCTTCTTCTTCTTCTTCTTCTTCTTCTTCTTCGCAATTCTTCTTCTTCTTCGCAATTCTTCTTCTTCTTCGCAATTCTTCTTCTTCTTCTTCTTTCACAGCAAGAACTTCCCCTCTTCTTCCTTCTTAAATTCTAATGCTGATGCTACTGCTGCTACTGCTGCTACTGCTGCTACTACTACTACTACTACTACTACTACTACTACTACTACTACTACTACTACTACTACTACTACTACTACTACTACTACTAATACTACTGCTGCTGCTGCTGCCGTTGCTGTTGTTGTTGCTGCTGCTGCTGCTGTTGCTACTGCTGCTGCTGCTTCTACTACTACTACTTCTGCTGTTGCTGCTGCTGCTGCTGCTGCTGCTGCTGCTGCTGCTGCTGCTGCTGTCTGCAGCATATATTTCCTGCGTTTTAGTTTAATTCGGTTAACTTTTATTTCGAGAATAATGTGATAAACACCCATTTGCCTTCTTTTCATCTAGCTCTCATGTGTATGTGGTTTTGTAAATTTGTCATTCGTTCCCACAAGCACAAATGGCCTACTTAATCAAAAGAGGGAACAGGTTTTAACATGTGCACAAAATGCTCTTATCTGAAGGAGAAAGAGAGAGAGAGGGAGAGAGAGACAGAGACAGAGAGACAGAGACAGAGTGTGTGAGAGAGATAGCACACATGCGAGCGCGCGCGCACAGAGAGGAGAGAGAGAGAGAGAGAGGGGGGGGTAGATAGAGACAAAGACAGGCAGACAGACAGACAGGACAGACAGGCAGACAAACAGACAGACACACAGACAGACACACAGACAGACAGACATGCAGGAAACACAGAGAGCACAGTGAGACCTGTACTGCAGTAAATCAATCCATCGTCATTAAGGCTCCATCCCTGCACAGGCGCAAAAAACTGTCATCCTTCAATAATGCACTGGACATTGGAATGGCAGCTCTCTCCCTCCACCCAATTATGCCTATCTGTTTGTCTGTCTGTCTGTCTGTCTGTCTGTTGGTCTGTCTATCTGTCTGGCCTGGTCTCTTGGTCTGTTTGTCTGTCTAGTCTGGTCTCTTGGTCTGTTTGTCTGTCTGTCTGGTCTGTTGGTCTCTCTGTTGTTTCTGTCTGTCTGTCTGTCTGTTGGTCTATCTGTCTGTCTATTGGTCTGTCTGTCTGTTGGTCTGTCTGTTTGTTGGTCTGTTGGTCGGTCTGTCTGACTCTCTGGTCTGTTGGTCTGTCTGTCTACCTGTCTGTCTGTTAGTCTGTCTTTC
>CM060327.1:7834375-7866875 GCA_030674155.1 Stramonita haemastoma | reverse complement strand
ACTAGGGCAGTCACCAAAACATTGCTTTAAAGTGCTTCATTTTGCACATCAAATGCATCAATAGCAACAAGCAGGTTATCAGATTCCAAGAAATGGTCTGATAAAGAAAAAGTCTGCAAACATCTCAACTATCAGCCCTGAAGTCAGAATGCTGTTATCTTAATGGTGGGCAAACTGTTGCATTAGCAAAGTTTCATCATGGGTAAACTTCAGATCTCTAGGTAAGGTAAGGGGAAAAACCTCTCAATAGTCAGATGTACGAGGATACCACACACACAAAAAGTTGTGTAAATGACAACAGCATGAATGTATCATTTTTAACTTCCAGAATGCATAAAAAATTATAAACAAAGAACTTAGAAGCAGTAACAATACACAAAAGGCCACTATGGTCAATCCACTATTCAAAACACACCAAGTGCTGATACCACTGTTAACAGCATTACTCATCATTTGCCATTAAAACAGTTAAAGAATCTATTATAGAATGTTTTTTATTTTTAAAAAAAGGGGGGGTGAAAAGTATGTATGCTTGTAAAAAGAAAGTGGAGTGGATTTAGACAGCACAAAGTCATAATGTTGCAGAATACAAATAGAAAAGAAATGGGCAAAAACAAAGGATAGGAAAAGAAGAAAACTGAAGTTCACAGATCTTAAAAGATTTGAATGTTTGCACAGAAAGAACCCCTGGAGTTTTCATGCCAACGCTTTTCCACTCTGTCACCAATAAAGTCTCTAAAACTGAACTCAATTCTATGGCCTTGTTTCATTACCAAGTAAAAGGGAGATAAAACGTCTGTATACTGACAGATGAAAGAACAGTGGAAAAGACAGACAAGAAAGATACCCAGATCACATGACTACAACAGACAAAAAAGAAAGAGGCCAAAAAGAACACATCAGACAAAATGGAAAAGAACGCAGAGACAAACGGAGAAAGATACAGACACAGGCATACATATCACAAAGGGAACAGTCGGATAAACGGATAAACTGACAATGAAACTGCTGCAGATCAATACCAATACAGAGGTGGTGGAAAAGACCCTCCCTGTGGAACGCCGGTTTCACTGACACAGGGATACCACAGGGGACTGTCGGGGGCTGTCAGGGTGGTCTGTGCTGATAATGGACACCGGGACAGCCAATCAACAGTCAGACTGTAAATCACAGGCTCTCTCCATTCTTGCCAAGTCACGTGTCACAGGCTCTAATGAGGTCGTTGAAACTGAATGATTCTGCTCGAGGTTCCAAAATCTCGGCCAGTGCTGCTTTTTAACTGTTTCTGTCTGGTGGCCTTGTCAATGTGTGCTGACTCATGCCAGTGCCAGGCACTAAACCACATTAGACTCAATAATTATGCTGAGATACTAAAAAAAAAAAATCAATACTCCATCACACAATCCATTCTTCCTTTTTTCCTCTTCTCCCATAACTCCTTGAAAAGTTGTTTTGAGGAACTGCACAGAATTTGATCCGGCTCTGTCTCTTGGGCAATTTGTACATGGTGGAATCCATCAGTCTCCAGGTTCAAGGTGCATGCTGAATATGTATGTTGTTTCCATGACCCACTGAAACTACAGGATCTTTCACATGCATGTTAAATCCTGTTCCGCTTTTCGCAAGAGTAGGCCATTGTGTGCCGGTGGGAACAGATGACAATATTTACACAACTGCATATACACGGGGACTGGATGAAAAAAGCATGAGTGCTTATTCCATTATCCTCGATATACATAAATAAATAAATAAATAAATAAATAAATAAATAAATAAATAAAATAAATAGATAGATAAATAAAATCCTTCATGTGTATATAGACCAAGGGGATTCAGGCAAAGACAGGTCCGAGACGGAAAAAATCTCGATCCTAAATTCGTCAGACGCTGCTGTAGAGATTAGAACCCAGGACTCTATGAACCCACGAGACTGAAGTCACGCAGCCTTAACCAGTCTCTCCTATGACGAAGTCGGATGCGCTGGGCCTGACTTGTCAGGCGCTTAAACAGCAACGCAAGGCATTTTCGCTCATATGACAGACAACAATAGTTGCTGTCTGAGCGTTCAAAGACGAAGAAGTCGAAGGTTTGGCTTCCAAATGTGCCTGGTATATGCAGGGTGCGAATTTCATTATCACAAGGTAATCAAATGTGAAGGCATACCAAAAAAATACAAACAGGCAGACAGACATATATACAAACACAAAAAAATAATAAAACAAAATAAAGAAAGAACACACAGAGGTAGAGACGAGAAAGAGGGAAAATGCAACTGAAAACAAGATAGGAAAAACAATAAAATGTGAAGAAGAACAAAAAGTTTAAAGAGAAAAAACAAAGAAGAAAGCTTCCTTGTTGCAAAAATTCAACTTTGGTTTTTACACATTGTCTCTGTCACAGAGCCCAAGAAGAAAGGAAAAGCAAGCAAAAAATAAAATAAAAAGTAAGAAATGCAGACAGGTAGACAGACAGACATATAGACAGAGATACAGACACATAGACAGCAAGACAGACAGACTGACTGAGTAGAAAGACAGACAGACAGACAGACAGACAGAGAGACAAAAGGACTTTAGGTGCAGATGTTAAATTTGGCCTATCAGCTGTGGATTTTTTTCATATATCGCTTCTTTCACATATCAAAATAAGACAGAAAAATAAGACAAGAAAGAAAGAAAGAAAAAGAAAAAGAAAAAAGAAAAAAGAAAAGAAAGAAAAGGAAAGAAAGAAAAAGAAAGAAAGAAAGAAAGAAAAAGAAAGAAAGAAAAAAGAAAGAAAGAAAGAAAGGAAAGAAGAGAAGAAGAGAAAGGAAAAAGAAAGAAGAAAGAAAGAAAGAAAGAAAGAAAGAAAGAAAGAAAGAAAGAAAGAAAGAAGAAGAAGAAAAGAAAAGAAAGAAAGAAAGAAGAAGAAAGATAGAGAAAAGAAAGAAAGAAGAAAGAAGAAAGAAGAGAAAGAAAGAAAGAAAGAAAAAAAGAAAGAAAAAAGAAGAAGAAAGAAAGAGAAAGAAAGAAAAGAAAGAAGAAGAAAGAAAGAAAGAAAAGAAGAAAAGAAGAAGAAAGAAAGAAAAGAAAGAAAGAAAGGGGGAAGAAGTAGCAGTAAAGACTTAGAAGGAGGGAAGTGAGAAGGAGTGGAGAGTGAGAAAAGAAGAAAGAAGGAAGTAGAGAGTGAAAAGAAGTGAAAGAAAAAAAAGAAGAAAGTAAAGGAAAAAGAAAGTAGGAGGAAAAGGAGAATAACAATGAAAGCAAAGAAGTTATGAGTTCGAATGAGGTTATGTTCAGTTTTGGAAAAAGGAAAAATGTGATCTTTTCGGAGGTGAGGTTGTGATATAGATTCATGTGTTTTGGTGGTACATTTGTCGTTTGCGTGTGTGTGATATAGCAGTTTTCAGTAAAGTTCTTGTCCCCATGTGGTGTGTAGTTGCTTACTGCTTTTTTTTTTTTTTAAGAAATACAAATACTAAAATTTTCAAAAACCAGTTTTAGCACAGCAGGGCGCGCGGCGGACCACCAACACTACACACACACACACCCACACACACACACACACACCACACACACACACACACACACACACACACACACACACACACACACACACACACACAGGGGGACAAATGAGCACAGAGAGAAAGTGGAACACACACATCTTATCGAAAACTTTGATCCAACAGGCAGTAATTTGGTGTGTTTGTTTTCAAATTTGGAAATTAGTTCAATCTATGCGAGCAGATTACTCCCCTTGGCTGTCGAGAGCAGTTCCCGTTCGTGATGAGCCTCCACCCCACCCCTCCCCCTCCTCCGAAAGCAATTAACTCTATCTTTCTGTCATCTTTCTGAGGCTTTCTTTTGTTGTGTGTGTGTGTGTGTGTGTGTGTTGTGTGTGTGTGTGTGTGTGTGTGTGTGTGTGTTGTTGTGTGTGCGGGTGTGTGTGTGTGTGTGTGTGTGTTTGTGTGTGTGTGTGTGTGTGTGTGTGTGCATGTGTGTGTGTGTGTCTGTGTGTGTGTCTGTGTGTGTACGTGTGTGTACGTGTATGTGTACGTTGTGTGTGTGTGTGTGTACAAGTGTGTGTGTGTGTGTATACAAGTGTGTGTGTGTTGTGTGTGTGTGTGTGTGTGTGTGTGTGTAAGTGTGTGTGTGTGCAAGTGTGTGTGTGTGGGTGTGTGTGTGTTGTGTGTGTGCTATGTTTCGTGTTTGGCAACGGTGTGGGGCAATGGAGGGAGTGTGGTTGTGTGGAGTATTGTGTGTGTGTGTTGTTTGTCTTGTTGGAATTGTTGTCTTCGCGATTACTCCTTGCTGTCGGTGCAGTTCCCGTTCGTGATGCTCCCTCCCCTCCTCCTCCTCCTCGAAGCTTCTCTATCTTCTCTGTCTCTTTCTGGCTTTCTTCTTCTTCTGTTGTTGTTGTCTGTGCTTGTCTCTGTCTCTCTCTCTCTGTCGTCTGTCTGTTCGTCTCTGTTTTCTTCTCTTCTCTTTGTCTTTCTTCTTCGTTCTCTCTCTCTCTCTGCTTCTCTCTCTCGTCTCGTCTCTTTGCTCTTCTCTTCTTCTTCTTCTCTCTCTGCTCTCTCTGTCTTCTCTCTCTTCGTCTTTGTACATCTCACACACACACACACACACACACACACACACACACACACACACACACACACACACACACACACACACACACACACAATGTAAAAGAAGAGAGCGAAAGGAGAGAGAGAACGTGCGTTTTATCCACACAAAAACACGTCAAGAAAAGGAGGAACTTTTTTTTTTTAATTAAGATAATTTCGTGCACTTGGTTTTCAAACAGGGGAGTAATTAAATCAATGAAAGCAAATTGTCTCCCTTGCCTGTCAGGCCCTCACCCCCTAACGAGCCTTGTATTGGCATTAAAGCCCATACATGAAGGGACGGGATAGCTCAGTGGTCAGAACACTCGCTCTTCCCCAGCTAGGTTAAACAACGTTGAGTAATGGTTGCCTCTTGGATGGGTGACCGTTTGCGGGTCTTGTTTTGTATGGTACCCCCAGTTCACCCACTTGTAAATGGTACCTGCCCTTTAGGTACAGGGAAGGTAAAGCAGTAGGGAGAGGAGATGGAAGCCGCCTCACCATGCTAGCCCCTAGAGAAGCTGAGGTCTTGAGGTCTCGCTTCCCCTACGATCGCCTGGGCTATGGGACACCTTTACCTTTCATCTTTTTTATAATACAAGAAAATCAATCTCTCTCTCTCTCTCTCTCTCTCTCTCTCTCTCTCTCTCTCTCTCTCTCTCTCTCTCTCTCTCTCTCTCTCTCCTCTCTCCACACACACACACACACACACATCGCGCACGCACGTACGCAGCACGCCGCACATCACACACACACGCACGCACCACACACACACACCCCACACACACACACACACACACACACACACACACACAACACACCACAAACGAGATAGTTAGAAAGGTAGATAAACAGACATAGACATAGAGACTGACAGAAAGACAGACATCAGAGAAAGACAGGCACTTGGTATCTAAACCAGTAAATAATATATCTTAGACAAGAAACAGCCACCGCAGCCTTCTGCCTTATGTCACACATGTACTGGTTAAATCCATCACACTTCAGTCAGTGTATAGGCCACTAGTACTCCACACGTCTAACCCATCTTCTAGGTATCACACACACGCGCGCCGCGCGCACACACACAACCACACACACACACACACACACACACACACACACACACACACACACACACACACACACACACACTGGTATTCATGTGCATACTGAAAAACAGGCACACATAGTTAAGAAAAACAGATACACGCGTGCGTGAGTGCGTGCATGCTTGCGTGCACACACTCACGCGCACACACACACACACACACACACACACACACACACACACACACACACACACACACACACACACACACACACACACACACACACATCGAGACAACAAACAGACATGCAGACTCACATCAGCAGAGTTATATTTTTCCCTTTTTTTGCTTAATTTCACTGTCTGTGACAAGACGTGAAAATAGCAAACACACACACACACACACATGCGTGCACTCGAGTACGCATGTACGCCGCCACCACCACACACACACACACACACACACACACACACACACACACACACACACACACACATGTGCGCGCGCTCGCGCAAAAATAAACCCAGACAAATGCGGTACTTCGTCAAACATTTTTTGTGAAAGGAGGCAGCAGTACACACTCGGGCAACAATAAACCCAGAACGCACGCTGCAATTCACACTGGTGCTTTTCCCCTGCAAACAGAAGACAAAGACAAATGGGAACAGCGCCTGCTAATATTTCAGAAAATGCAAAAATAATACGAAAATAAGAGCAATATTTGTAAAGAGAAATGAGTTTGTTTTTAATAGTTTTTTAAAAAAGGAAATTGAAAGAAGATCATTTCACCTGTTTTATTTTGTTTGCTTGCTTGGCTTTTGAGGTTGTTGCTATTGTAGTTTTGTGTTATTGTTGTTGTTATGTTTTTTGGTGGTGTTTTTTAGGGGTTGTTGCTGTTTTGTTGTTGTTTTGGTATGTATATGTTGTTTATTTGCTTAAAGACGAGGGAACCCTATTGTGTGTGACTTGTGATGTGGAATAACCATCAAGCATCTGCTTCTGGAATGTCGAAACGTCCAGGATATTAGACACGATCATTTTACGGCAGACTCCATTAAAATCCTTTTCTGCGATGTTCCACTGGACAAGATTTTTCACTTTCAGAGATAGTCAGGCATTTTCTGGCTAATATGAGTGGAGCTGCAATAGTTGGTCACTACGAACAAGACTGGAATCTGGTCTTGGTTTCATCCTCATTTTATGTGTGGTTGATGTGCTTTCTTCCACAATATGGTGACCGTCCTGGGTTGACCCTTATGGCTGGCAAGGGTGTTGATACAAGGAACGATAGCAATAGCAGAGTTGTGTATAAACCCTTTTTCAATCTGTATAATTTTACTTGTACAGTTTTAATCTGATATTGACAAAAGTTACGAGTGACAGCCCCGATATGACCTCTGTGGTCGGCGAGGCTATAAACAACATGACTGGACTGGATTAGGTTGCTGTTTGTTTTGTTGGTTGTTGGGGGAGGGGGGTAGGAGGAGGGTAGATTGTTTTTGTTTTGTGTGGTTAGGGTTTAATTCGCTTTCTTTTCTTTCTTTATTGCCAGGAAAATGAGTACATTGTGTTTTACAAGAAAAAAACAAGAAAAAGTATGGCTTCTGACGATGTGTCTGCCTCTGACCGGCCTCAAGGATACAACCAAACAAAACAAACACACAAACCTAGTACTGCCAGAGCTTGCTGGATCCTCAGTGTGACCCTGGTTTTCCCATTGAGAAGATGATCATCCTACTGGAAAAGAGGCATCCCGAGTTTTAAACATAGCGTTAATTCCCAAAGCCGGAATGCGGCTACCAAGGCTCAAACATTGCTGAAAAATGTAAACATAGCTCAAAATATGCGGTTGTCCGTGTTGATATACCATATTTAATTGCATTTTTTTCTGTTTTCCGATCATTTTTAAGATATTGAATAAGAGCATGGCATGTGATAAAACAGTGTTTAAAGGTGCAGAATCTGTCAAAATCAAAAAATCGAAAATTTGAACGTTTTTAATGAAAATACTGCTACCGTGTCTTACCTTACTGGGGGCTAAAAACAGTCACATACACAAAAACATCAACACTGGTGAACCTCGAAGCTCTAGCTGAGGACAGAAAGAAAACACCCCTCCCCCAAAAACAGTAGCAGCAGAGGGTTAGATATTGCCGCTATTTCTGAACTGCAGGCATATCCATTATTATTATGATTAAATTTATTTATGGAAAGTGCCAGACATCACACAAAAACTCACAAAAAATAATTATGTGAAAATAGACCTTTCGGTTAATGGTTGCCATGGAAACGGGTCAAGTTGCCGACAAATAAAATAAATGTTAATCAATAACAATAACACATGAAAACTACAAATACTCACCTTGGAGATTGTTTGTTTGTTTGTTTGTTTTACTTTTCCGGATGATTCATTAAACACCAATCCTACGTATTATATTTCGAAAAGTTTGTATCTCAGGTTTTGTTTATTTGAATGATATTCAAAACCTTGCAGCGCAATTTTTGCTTTGATAAATAAACAGCCATAACACAGAAACTGTCACTTGGATAAAGTTGCATAAAGGTGAAAATTGGGTATTGTAATTGTAAAATGAGCTTGCAAAGATACTAGTTTGCATGTGTGTTCATTCAAATGCCTATTCATGTGGACAGAATCATGGTTTAAAAAACGGGATAAAAACTAGCAAAAAGAACACAATAATTTATTTTTATTCATATGCAAGCTTTTCATCAACTACACTCATAAAAACAGTGTTTTCTGAAAAAAGATGTTGTGTTGGGTAGATCTATCTCTCTATCTATCTATCCCTTAGTCTGGTGACCATGGGTGCACCCTGAAGACTTGACAACCAGTTCCCTCCATTCCTCTCTCTGTCTGCCTTTCTCAGGGTATTGTTGAGTTCTAGGCCTGTCCATACGCTGATGTTGTCCTCCATCTCTTCCTTGGTTTGCTCTTTTCTTCCTCCTTGGACAGTGCCTTGCAAAGGCAAGGTATAGTAGACACTGAAGTGTCAGAAAACAACAAATCTCAAAATCTCAGAAAATCCTGACTTTTAGCCTCATGTGTGGCCTATGTCCCTCTCCTGGGATACAAACCCTGAACTACCAGTTCAGAATCCCAGTGCTAACTGCAGTGCTAAGGTGACATGTGCACACACCTTCCTGTTTTCTTTGCAGATGAAATTAGCCACGTTTATCTCAGATTAGCCCAGGTGAGAGAGAGAGAGCATACATACACACATGAGCATTGCCTGGGCATGCATACACACACACCACACACACCACACACACCACACACACACACACACACACACCATCATATATATATATATATATATTATATATATATATATAATTATATAATATAATATATATATATAATATAATATAATATAAATACATACACGGATGAGAGACAGACAGACAGACAGACAGACAGACAGACAGGACAGACAGACAGACAGACAGAAGGTATCAAAGAAAGATGCCAACAAAAAGTCAGAAGAAAGGGAAAAGTGGGGAACATTCAGACATTGATCCCAACAGCATGAAGCAAGGATTTAAAGCAACAAAAAACCAAACATAAATAATCATACCACAAAAAAGAATAACAAACAAACTCTGAAGACTTTCTGTTTGCTAAGCTGAAGTGGGCCGGAAAAGAAACAAGGCGATATGTTTGATGGCGGAAATGAAAGCGGAAATCAACCTTCTTTCTTTGTGGAGTCTGGCCATTCCCCATTTACCCAGTCTGTTGTGTTTTGCCGCGTGTTTGTCTCATTATATGGGTTTGCTTGCTTGTGTTTGCTTGTCCAATGAATATTTGCCTGTTAATGTGTCTTTGCGTAGCAGAGAGAAAAGGACTAGTCCTTATATAGGCCCCTGGTTTTGCTGAACTGTAATAACTAGGAATAAAAATGGCAGAATTATTTACATCCATTTCCAGCATTGTAGGAAGAACCCTCACAATGGATTTTTCTTGGAGTGAAAGAGTGGCTTACTT
This sequence comes from Stramonita haemastoma, assembly GCA_030674155.1. Lineage (NCBI taxonomy): Eukaryota > Metazoa > Mollusca > Gastropoda > Neogastropoda > Muricidae > Stramonita > Stramonita haemastoma. The sequence goes on along the minus strand of CM060327.1, from coordinate 7,857,229 downwards.
CCTGATGAAGGAGATTGGGTTGTCTGAATACAGAGCCAGTGTGTGTTGGTTTCTTTGGGGTTGGGATTTTCTTTCTTAACTGAGTGTACTCAGTTGAAAGGCTGGTTTCTTTTCTGTAATAATATTGTCCCCTTCAGTTTTCTCTCTGTGTGTGTGTGTGTGTGTGTGTGTGTGTGTGTGTGTGTGTTGTGTGTGTGTGTGTGTGTGTGTGTGTGTGTGTGTGTGTGTGTGTGTGTGTGTGTCCTTTTATCCCCACACTTTCAAGTATATATCTGTGTAGCTGTAGGAATGATGCACTGGAAAATCCTATCACAAAGTTAGCACTGAAGGAAAGAACCTTTGCCTTGCAGATAACAACCAAGGCTTGGTTGGCAGGTGACGAACAAAATCTCTCCAAGCTTGTGAAAGTTCTGTGTCATCAGTCATCCCTTCAGGGATATTGGGGGGGGGGGGGGGGTGTATTACAAAATATCAAAAGACAAAGCCATAGCTTAACTTAATTTCCACATACCATTCAACCACAATATTGTATGTAGCACAATAACAGAAATAAACCGTTTTTCTTTACTTTTCTTTCAAATCCTTTGAACGTTTGTACATGTTATCTCGACAGTATAGGTCATTATAACAACATTGAAGCTGAATCAGCTTGTTGTTAAAGAGAATAGAATAGAATGAACGACACTTCAACATTTAAGATGACATGAAAATTAGCAACAAGAAGATGATGGCTGCCAACCGCTCTACCATCACTTCCAACAGAAACGGTCCATGCCGAAGTTGGATCGCTGGGCCTGACTTGTCAGGGCTCAACGGCAGCAAAACGCATTTTCGCTCATATGACAGACAGCCTTTGCTGTCTGAGCGTTCCACGAAGAAGAAGAGAAACATCCAGGAACACAGTCCAGACAGATACTACAGTGATCTGACTTCTCCACCAACTTCTTGAGGAGTTGTTAAGGCACTACAGTGCTCTAACTTTTCAGGTAATATATTTGAACGAGTCAAACCTGCCAGGACTCCATTCCTCTCCAGGATGCATGCTGGGTTGTTCGTGCTATCCATACCATCAACCAGTGCTGGCTAATCTCATAAAAAATACACACCTTTCATCACCCAGTGCTTGCCGAGACTCAAACCACTAACTTGAGACTTCAGCACCACCATGACCAGAAATTGGAAGCACTGTCCACTTAGCCGTGCTCTAACAATCGACGTTCTACAAAAATCCATCACTCTTTGATGCAAAACACTGACACCAGCAAAAAGGTCAGCCATCAGAATGGCCTCAGGCAACAAGATGAAACACTTGCCTGCATTCTGGGTGCAAATCAGGGCGAATGTCTTTACACTCTTTGACACCCGGCCAGTTTACACCAGGAAATGTCGCTGATTTACGCAACAAGGGCCGTTATTTTGGTGTGTAGCTCAAACCTCACGACCTGTTGTTTCTAAATTGATGCCATAGATTCAGAGGGGTGAAAAAACGTGGAAGAAAATCTCCAGGCCAGACCCATGATTCTGAAAATCGTTTGATTTTCTGTTTGCTAGAATTAATGTCGCTGTTTTTTGCTGTATATAATAATGTATGCCAGAAACTGTTATATAAACGTGTGTGTGTGTGTGCATGTGCCATGTGGTGTGTGTGTGTGTGGGAGAGAGAGAGAGAGAGAGAGAGAGGAGAGAGAGAGAGGAGAGAGGAGAGAGAGAGAGAGAGAGAGAGAGAGAGGAGAGAGAGAGAGAGAGAGAGAGAGAGAGAGAGAGAGAGAGGGTGAACGCAAGCATGCATGTGTCTGTGTGCGCTTGTTTGTGTGCGTGTGCTTCTGTGTGCGTATGTGTGTCTGCCCGTGCAAGTGTGTATGCTTACGCACAGGCACGCGCGCGCGCGCGCGCACACACACACACACACACACACACACACACACACAAGAGTACATACACGCACACAGAGAGAGCACACGCATGCATGCCTTTGTACTGAGTGGGTATGTGTGTTTTCTGAATATGAAGCACAACTGTCAGCCTCGCTTCATTAAAGAAACATTCCCTTCTGCTCTTCGGCTCTTTGGGTTTCTGTGACTTTGGGAGCTAACAGGGGCACTGGTGCCAGTCATAGTTGTGTGTTTGTACCTATATGCCCTCATATCTGTCTCCCTACTTTTTTTTCTTTTTCATTTTTTGTTTGTCTTTGCTTTGTAGTTTGTTGGATTGGGGGGGGGGGGGGTGCAAAAAGGGGGGTGGGGTAGGGGTGTTAATTTTAAGTTTCGTACTGTTTAATATTGAGACGAAAAATTCTGTGACTTTTTTTTTATTCATGATTCTTGGAATTTTGGCCCAGAAACTAAAGCCATAACATTGCTTGTTATTTTTTCTTGTACAAGTAAGGTAAGTGCAAACAATTGTTTATATGTATATAATTACAATAACCAACATCTTTTAACAAACAACATCGAAAGGTCAAATACACATTTAACAAGTAACATTAAACCAACATTAACACAAACGACCCCACAACGACAAAGTGCAAAATACACATTTAACAAACACATTTTGAAATAATGCAAAAACATAAACAACAAACAAACAAATAATCTAACAAGCAAACACATGTAAGCAAGAATACAACATTTCATAAAGCTCACATTGGTCAACAACACATTTAACAAATAAGCACACATATTAGCAATAAGCACACATTTTCAATAAGCACACATTTTGATCAACACACATTTAACAAATAAGCACACATTTTAGCAAACAAACACACATTTAACAAATCAGCACACATTTTAGCAAACAAACACACATTTAACAAATAGCACACATTTAGCAAACAAACACACATTCAACAAATCAGCACACATTTTAGCAAACAAACACACATTAACAAATAAGCACACATTTTAGCAAACAAACACACATTAACAAATAGCACACATTTTAGCAAACAAACACACACTTAACAAATAAGCACACATTTTAGCAAACAAACACACATTAACAAATAAGCACACATTTTAGCAAACAAACACACATTAACAAATAAGCACACATTTTAGCAAACAAACACACATTAACAAATAAGCACACATTTTAGCAAACAAACACACACTTAACAAATAAGCACACATTTTAGCAAACAAACACACATTAACAAATAAGCACACATTTAGCAAACAAACACACATTAACAAATAGCACACATTTTAGCAAACAAACAAATACAATAAGCACACATTTTAGCAACAACACCATTAACAAAAAAGCACAATTTAGCAAACAAACACACATTAACAAATAAGCACACATTTTAGCAAACAAACACACATTAACAAATAGGCACACATTTTAGCAAACAAACACACATTCAACAAACATTGCTCTAAGACCCAAACACAAAAAACATGCATTAACAAAATAAACAAAGCACATTCAACAAACACCTTCAACAAATGGCTCTAAGATCCATACACACAAAAAACATGCATTGACAAAATAAACAAGCACACATTCAGAATCAAACTAACTCCTAACAAACAAGCATTTAAGAACCAAAAACACATTACGAAGCAAACACACATCAATTTAACAAACAAACCCACATAATAAGGCAAACACACGGCAAAACACAACAGACTGGGAATGGCCAGACTCCACAAAGAAAGAAGGTTGATTTCCGCTTTCATTTCCGCCATCAAACATATCGCCTTGTTTCTTTTCCGGCCCAATTCAGCTTAGCAAACAGAAAGTCCTCACGGTTTTTGTTATGATTATTTTCATTTCACTTTCTCCGTTAGATTACCCTTTATTGATCTACCTAGAAATGTTTAGTAATGTTTCCTGTTTTCTCTTTGTGGTTTTTGTTGGTTACTCTGTTGTTCTCTATGTTTCTGTCTGTCTGTCTCTCTCTCTCTCTCTCTCTCTCTCTCTGACAAAAGATCAAAAGAGTATTCTAAACTGTTCTAAGATAACTTGACACAATGACCTCACCATAGAGAGAGACAGACAGACAGACAGACAGACAGAGAGATAGACAGAGAGACAGACAGAGGACAGAGAGAAAGAGACAGAGAGAGAGACAGAGAAACAGAGAGAATCAAATCAAAACAAACCCAATCAAATCATATCAACTCAAATCAAATTCTGTTATTTTGAAGATAAAGAATCAGCAGTGAGAGAGACAGACAGACAGACATACAGACAGACAGAAAGAGGTGTGTGTGTGTGTGTGTGTTTTGTGTGTGTGACTTTTTCTCAGCCGGTTCCTGATTGAAGTTACCTTGTAGTTCTGGCATCTTTCATTTCATTTGCAAGCGGTCACGAACTGGTGATAATTATGATCTGATAGCGTGATGAACCTTCTCTGACTGTGTGTGTGTGTGTGTGTGTGTGTGTGTCTGTCTGTTGTCTGTCTGTCTGTCTGTCTGTCTGTCTGTCTGTGTTCTCTGTGTCTCTGTCTCTGTCTCGTCTTCTGTCTCTGTCTCTGTCTGTGTTGTCGGTGTCTGTGTGTCTGTGTGTCTGTTGTCTGTCTGTCTGTCTGTCTGTCTGTCTGTTTTCTCTTCTCTCTCTCTCTCTCTCTCTCTCTCTCTCTCTCTCTCTCTCTCTCTCTCTCTCTCTCTCTCTCTCTCTCTCTCTCTTCTCATGAAACCATGTTTCAAAACAAAACTAAAAAATACTGGCAGTTTCAATGTTGACAGCCCTTATGGCGTACGCTGTCTTACACCTGTCACTTTCTGCCAAAGGTGGGGTTCGGCTTTCTCTTTTCTTCTTTTTTTCTATTCTCTCTCTCTCTTTTTTTTTCTTTTCCAGTCTGTCACTGCTGACCTCATTGTGTGAATGATGTGCACATAAACGCTACGTCACAAAACGTCAGGGATTCGTGACGGAAGCGTGACAGCGGGTTTGACAAACAGAACAAAACCTGTTGTCTTTTGCACTTTTGGAGTTTTCCAATTTAACGCCTGCAGTTTGGGAGTGGGCCTAGCGGTTAAAGCCTCGTTCCTTTGATCTGACAGTCACTGAGGGTGGACACGAGTTTACCACTAAGGTATCTGTCTGAGAGGAGTTTTCCCTTTGACTGAAAACTGGTACTTCTTCTTTGCATTCTTCTTGGCATTCTTCTTGGCATTCTTCTTCTTCTTTTCTTCTTCTTCTTCTTCTTCTTCTTCTTCTTCTTCTTCTTCTTCTTCTTCTTCTTTCTTTCTTTCTTTCTTTCTTTCTTTCTTTCTTTCTTTCTTTCTTTCTTCTTCTTCTTCTTCTTTCTTTGCATTCTTCTTCTTCTTCTTCTTCTTCTTCTTCTTCTTCTTCTTCTTCTTCTTCTTCTTCTTCTTTCTTCTTCTTCTTCTTCTTCTTCTTCTTTCTTCTGCATTCTTCTTCTTTTCTTCTTTGCATTCTTCTTCTTCTTCTTTTTGCATTCTTTCTGCATTCTTTGCATTCTTTTTTCTCTCTTCATTCATCATCATCATCATCATCATCATCATCTTCTTCTTCTTCTTCTTCTTCTTCTTCTTTCTTCTTCTTCTTCTTCTTCTTCTTCTTCTTCTTCTCTTCTTCTTCTTCTTCTTCTTCTTCTTTGCAGAATCTTCTTTGCATTCTTCTCTGCATTCTTTGCATTCTTTTTCTTCTCTTCATTCATCATCATCATTCTTCTTCTTCTTCTTCTTCTTCTTCTTCTTCTTCTTCTTCTTCTTCTTCTTCTTCTTCTTCTTCTTCTTCTTCTTCTTCTTCTTCTCCTCCTTCTCCTTCTCCTCCTCCTTCTCCTCCTTTCTCCTGGAGTTAACATCAGTGCCGACACCACTCCCCCAAATGTCCTTCGGATGAGACTATAAACCGAGGCCCCGTGTGCAAACGCACGCAGAACATCTTGCGCACACGTTAAATCCTGTTCCGCTTTTCGTAAGAGTAGGCCATCGTGTGCCAGTGGGAACAGATGGCAAGATTTACAAAACTGCATACACACGGAGACTGGTTGTAAAAAAAAAAAAAAAAGCACACGAGTGCTTATTCCATTATCCTCGATATAAAATAATAAAACAAAATGAAAAATCTTCTGTGTAGTGACTGGTCTTTTCCTGTGGTTGTGTCTGTGCAGTAGGCCTGCCCACTGGCCTCAGCAGACATATTCCGTCTTCAGAGGAGCTCATGAAAATATTTTTTTTAATTCCAGAAAATATTTATCAGATTTCTTTGAAATTAGGTAAGAGAATAAACTGGGGAGGCAAAAAAACTGATATAATGAAGAGATGACAGAAAGGTAAGGAAAAAGATAGAAAAAGAGAGGGATAGAAAAGAGGCAATTTCTAGGAATTTTCAGGCGGGGAAGCTATTCTAAACTAAATGAGTCCCCAGGAAAATTAGGGGGAATGAGACAATATTATCAGTCAGTATCTCTCACGGACACTATTAACAACTGATAACAGACAACATCAGCAACTTATTATCCATCATGATTATATAATAATCATATTAACATATCAATATCCTCACCAGACAAAATCAACAAATACATGTCATTAGGCAACAATAACAATCAATATCCTTCCCAGACAATATCAACAACTTTTATCCATCAGAGACATCAATAACAATCAATATCCTTACCAGACGGTATCAACAAATATTACCCATCATAGACAACAATAACAATCAATATCCTCACCAGACAGTATCAACAATCAGTGTGGTGACCAGTGGTCAAGGATGGATAGATAGCGTGACTTAATCATAGGTGTTGATGTACCTTGATTTCTAGGAAACAGAACTCCCTTCGGTCCGTCTTCCATCTTTGCGCCGTCATCCATTGTGCCATCAGGGATCCCATTTTCTTTCCCAGTATTTCTCTTCGGTGTCTGTCTGTCTGTTTGTGTGCATGTCTGTCAGTCTATTTGTTTGTGTCTGCATGCCTGTCTATTGTCTGTCTGTTGTCTGTCTGTTGTCTATCTTTGTCTGCATATTGTCTGTTTCTGTCTGTCTGTCTGTCTGTCTGTCTGTCTGTCTGTCTTTTCTCTCTCTCTCTCTCTCTCTCTCTCTCTCTCTCTCTCTCTCTCTCTCTCTCTCTCTCTCTCCTATTTATTTGTTTGGGCTGCTCTCTTCTCTGCTGTCTCCTCGCTATTGTAGTCTATTAGATTCAGTGTATCTGCCTTAACGTTAACGTTGAGGTCAGTTGGTGATTATGTTGGGGTGGGGTTTTTTTTTTTATACTGACATCTCTCTTTTTTGTTTAAAACGTCAACGTATCCAGTTGGGGATGATGCCTTAGTTGAATGTATACCTCTTTTCTTAAATCACAGGTTGAACTATGTTGTCGGTGATGGTGGTTTTTGTGGGGGAGGGATACTATTGTTTTGAGGGTTTGGGTTTGGGGGTTGTTTGGGTTTTTTTTTCGTTCGTTTGTTTTTATTTTGTTTTGGGGGTGGCTTTTTTTTTTTTTTGGGGGGGGGGGGGGGGGGGCGTTTTGTTGTTTTAATATTCACTTATCAGGGCGAAGGCCAGACGAAAAAAATTATGTGAATACTTATACTGTAACCTTGAAAAATAAGACTCTTCGTTCATTCATTCATTCTTTCCAGAAAAAAATCATCTGATGTATCAATACGATTTCTTTGAGTTTAAAAGACCGTTTTCTGAAGTCGAACAAAATAGTTATCTTGGGATATCTACTGTCAAAATGATATTTGCGGGGATGTAAATGTTGCAAGTTGGTGGCAGGACAGCTCAGTGGTCGGAGCGCTCGCTTTCCCCCAGTCCAGTTAAGCAGCGTCGCGCGTAGTTACCAGTTGGATGGGTGACTGTTTGCGCTCCTTGGCTTCAGTACAGTCCCCCCAGTTCACCCAGCTGTAAATGGGTACCTGCCCTCTTTAGGGTCAGAGAAGGTAAAGCAGCGAAGGAGAGGAGATGGGCGCCGCCCTCAATATGCTGGTCCCTAGAGAAGCTGAGGTCTCTGATGCCTCGCTCCCCTACGACCGCCTAGGTAATGGGACACCTTTACCTTTTGTACCTTTTAAATGATGCAATACACGCAAAGCTCGACACGAAAGATTCTTCGTCGAGGAAGTTATTTTGTGGGTTTCTTTAGTTAACTCCCCTGAAAAGCCGGTCCTTTATGAATTTTAGTAAGAACAAAGAAGGCAACGGTGTTTTGCTAAGGGAGGTAAATCAAAGCATGGGGCGACAAGCCGTTATGAAATTTAGTAGTTTTAAAGAAGGCAACAGTGTTCTTTACGGTCAGGGGAGACAATTCAAAGCGTCGCGCATTAGCGCAACGTGTACCGATGGATGTAGAAAAATAAGAAAAACAAACTGGTAAATCCATTATTTCGACTTTTTTCATTGCAATCTTTTGAAAAATAGTTATTGTAGATGTTCTCGGCTCGCTATATAAACTATTGCTGCCTACATTCCGACACAAATGAAAAGAGAGTGAGACAAGGCCTTGAAGGTACGCATCTTGCACACCCTGCATCTAAATTTCTCTGGAAGACAGCAGGTTATATAAATAAGTGCTAGGGTTGGGCAGCTGTTCAGTTCCCTAGTCGGAGTTTATCTGCTGAGCCAATTTTACATTTTTAACCAGTGATTGTTTCAAATTGATAGCATGTTTGTTTTGTTTTAGTAGGAAATGTGTGGGCTTGTTTTTTATTATTATTATCAAAGGAATGAGAGAATGTACACCAGCAATGAGCTGTTCGTTTACTTACGGCTTGCTTTTTTATATCTTATCAATTTTCAGATAGTTGTTGTAGTTGAGGTTTTTCACGGGGGGGGGGGGGGGGGGGGGGGAGGGGCGGGGGGGGATGGTTCCATCTTGTTTTGTTGATAGTCCCTAATCAGGGTAAGGGCTGGATGAAAAGAAAAGTATGTAAATACTTACTCTGTTACCCTTGAAAAATCTAGACCATTCATTCATTCATTCATTCTCTCTCTCTCTCTCTCTCTCTCTCTCTCTCTCTCTCTCTCTCTCTCTCTCTCTCTCTCTCTCTCTCTCTCTCTCAATGTTCTATGTTCTTGCACACACGTCAAAACCAGTTCCGCTTTTCGTAAGAGTAGGCCATTGTGTGCCTGTGGGAACGGAGATTTACAAAACTGCATACACACGGGGCCTGGGTGTAAAAAAAAAATGAATAAAAAGCACATGAGTGCTTATTCTATTATTTTCGAAATAAAGAGTGAATAAAAAAATAACACAACACACACACACACACACACACACACACACACACACACACACACACACACACACACACACACCTCACACGCACGCACACACACACACACACACACACACACACACACACACACACACACACACACACACACACACACACACACACACACACACACACACACACACACACACACTGTTCCTCTTGTCTCTATCGCTCATGATTCTGCTCAAACAATTAACAAATAATCTAATATCACAAACTTCAAATTTAAAAAAAACCAAAACACCACCACCACCACCACTAAACCAGCTGATGCAATCAGTTACCACTAGCTAGCTGCAGACACTGAAACCAGCCAGGGCACGCCCCTTTAATCAGGCAGTAAGTAAGTAAAGTAAATAACTTCACATCACCACACATACAACCCTGAATCCCTGCAATATCATCGACCTGTAATCGTCACACCACCTTCCTGCCAAGATTCTTGCTTCTGCTTTCACATAAATCACAGCTTGATGATATCGTAAACTTGCCACCCCTTCCCTCCCCTCCCTCATGGTTTAGACACCCCCTCCCCTCCTTCCTACCCTCCTTCATGCTCTAAACACCCCCTACCCCACCCACCCTCTCCTCATGTCTCTCATAGCTCATCGTGGCTGAGGTCAGTGGTATGAGGAGTTATGGGCTGAGGGTGATGTGAGGGGTGGGGGGGGGGATGGGAAAGGGGGAGAGGGGGTGGGTGTAGGTTCAGGTGGAGATTTCCGTCAGCTTTCTGGGATTGAATTATGGAGGCGATGCACGTATGCATGTGTGTGTGTGTGTGGTGTGAGTTGTGTGTGTGTGTGTGTGTGTGTGTGGTGCGTTGCTGCGTGGGTGTAGGTGATGTGGTGCGCGGGCGCGCGCAGGTGCACAAGGGTGCGCTAAGTAGGCAGGCAGGTGATAGACAGTACGTATGTAGAATGCGGAACACAATGCTATACAAGCGTACATTCACGCACGCACGCGCACGCAACACACACACACACACACACACACACACACACACACACACACACACACACACACACACACACATATATATATATATATATATATGTGTGTGTGTGTGTGTGAGTATATATATATATATATATATATATATATATATATATATATATATATATATATATATATATATATATATATATATATATATATATATATATATATTGGATAGGTAACATGACTGGATGAGGGCTATAAACAGTAATATGACTGAATGGGGGCTATAAGCAATAGGACTGGACAGGAAAAATAAGTAACATGACTGAATAGGAAACCTTGCAACATGGCTGGATAAGAGATATAAGCAACATACACACCAGACACGAATATCCTTTATGACTGATCAGGCAATGGATTAAGGATACATTTCATAGCCAGCTTAATGACCCAAGCAGCCATGTTCAGGCCCATCAATCTCCTTTACTGCAGCACGTTGCCTCATCCCTTCGTGTGCAGTAGCTGCCGCAGCAGCCAGCTGCAGTTTATGCGATGCTGTATGGGTTTATTGCACGTTATATGGCGGCCTCTGGATCTGAGGATGCTAGACACCCTGACCATAATTAATCAGACTTAGCATGCCGTGCCACCGCGCGTGTCGTGCAGTCGTTAACGTATTGTTGATTCCATGCTCAAAAGATCGAGGGTTTCAATTCCACTGGAGCTATAGGTAAAAAGGTAAAGGTGTCCCATAATCTATGTGGTTGTAGGGGAGCAAGGCATCGGAAACCTTAGCTTCTCTAGGGGCCAGCATGTTGAGGGCGGCGCCCATCTCCTCTCCCTCACGGTTTTACCTTCCTTGACCCTCAAGAGGGCAGGTACCCATTTACAGCTGGGTGAACTGAACTGAAGGCAAGGCGTACAAACGGTCAGCCATCCAATTGGTAACCACGCTCGATGCTGCTTAACCTTAGCTGTGGGAAAGTGAGTGCTCTGACCACTGAGCTATCCCGCCCTCAGATAGGTAGTTTCCTTTTTTCAAGACCACGCTTCTGTCTGCTATTACCCACCGTTCGTATTGCTAAGGGCTCAATGGGAAGGCTAGGATCACACAGTATAGAGCATCATCCGCTTTACGGGTGTGATTTTGAGTGTTGCGTGAGAGATATCTGCATCTCTTGTACAGAAACAAACAGAAACACAGAGACAAGTCTGATGACGAGTTTTCCAAGGTAAGGTGGAGGGCAGAAGGAAAAGAGACAGACCACAAGCATCCTACATTGCCAACATCCCTGAGACCAGTGGTCTGGGAGGGCAATGGGAGATAATTATAACTCAGCAGAGACAGAGACAGATGGGGAGCCCTGGTGGCATTGCGTGGAGCTCCTACCGATGACATCGACGATGGAGACAATTGTGTTGAGTTGAGTGCCTGGCCGACATTATAATTATTAGGATATGTTGTGATAGGAAGCATTGAGGACTGCCTTGGCATGGGGTCTCAAAGCTAGTCCTATTTCCACAACATCACACTCATATCAAAGTCATCACTATCACACATGTAAAAGATTTTTTTTTTAATGGTGGGATCTATTGCAATGATAATATAGAGATAGATTTTTTTTTTTAAATTAACGACAAGAAAAAAAAACTTGTACTTATTGTTTTATTAGGAAGCCAAACTATACTTAAACTTTTCTTTGGAAAAACTCGTAAACTTCATAGTGCTTGGTTTTAGACAGATAGTTAGACAGACAAAGGCAGCGACAGACGGAGACTGACAGAGATAGCATTTTACACTACTTTCAGTCAGCATCACAGCAGATTTGTTTGCTTGAAATTTAGGCTGTTCTCCCTGGGGGGAGTGTGTGGCCACAAGTGCAGCGCCACCCTTTTTAGTGGTTAGAGCAACACACTCATGATCCTAAGTCAAGTGAGGGCACTGGTTCGAGTATTCGTTGAGCTTCAATGTTCTGGGCAGATTCAAACTACCAACAAACTCGACTGTGGGGGTAAACTAAGTATATAAGAAAGAGAAACGTATTTTGGCCAATAAAATTCATATTTTCTTTTTGAAGGTTTAAACCTTTGCCTACAAAACAGAAAACACACACACACACACACACACACACACACACACACACACACACATGCATGCATGCATGACACACACACCACACTACACCACCACCAGCAGACAGTAGTTCAAGGGAAGTAATGTAGTTCTGCATCTTTGGGAAGACATGCTTTGAGCTCTGTCCCTTTACTCTTTGGAGAAGAGAACTTCATTGTAACAACAACAAAATGAACGTTTCTTAAAAACCCTAAAAGGGAAAGAAAAAAAAGGGGGGGGGGGGGGAGGCTTTTCTAGTAATAACTGGAGGGGTAGAGGGGAGGGGGGGGGGCCTTTTCTAGTAGTGGCTGTCATTTTTAAATGAATTTTAGAATAAATAAATAAATAGAACAATTTATGCTAATCTGTGAATTTTTCATTTTGAGCAAACAGTTTTCAACTCCACTAGAGCCCTGAGGTTCACCAAGGGTGAGATTTTGCCTATGTGACCGTTTGTACCCACCATTAGGGTAGCCACAGTCTGTCTTTGGGGATGATTGACAACTTGACTTCTCCCTTAACTCCTCAAGGAGTCATAGGACACAAACTGCAATGACTTTTTCCTTTGGTGTTTCATGAGCAAAGTGAACCTGGTGGAGCCCATTCCTCTTCTGGTAGCAGGGTGCATGCTGGGTATGCTCATATCACTATTGCCCATAGTTAACTGTGGGTCCAACAGACCCGCAACATAGTTCTGAATTAGCCAGTAACTATTGAAGTCTAGTGAAGGTATTTCTTCCCATTTTCCACAAAATCTGACTTTTCTTGAGGAAATAGTAGTGGAGGAAAATAAGTGCAGGTCACCACTTACAACTTCTCAATCATTTTAAAAACGATTTATCATCTATTCAAAAAAAAAACCCACCCCAAAACTCTAGAAAATACATTCTTTCAACGGCAGCATTTTAGGCATTTCTGAGTAAGAACCATGCCTTTAGCCTGACCTGACTTTATGATAAAAATAGCATGAGTCATGAAACTTTAAAAAAGCATTTTTGTTCTAATTGTTTAATGCAAAGTTTTACTAAAGTTTCACAATTCTTTGAAAACTAACGAAAGCCTTTGGACCATTTACAGACAACTCTCTGATCCACACGTTATAAATTCTGAAGAAGACAATTGCACACAAGGCAAACTGTACAACCAGTTTATTGAACATGTTCATCTTGAAAAAGAAAATCATGTTTTAAAAAAATGGAATAAAAAAACACAGGTTGCTATTTCATATCTACAACAGTAATAGAAACTATGATATCTTAACTTTTCAGTCTTGCATTCCTACAAATATGTAATAAAATATATAAAAATAATTGAAAAAAAGGAGAATAACAAAAAACAGCAACAAAACAAACAACACATCATCCAATTGTGCAGTTGATTCTTAAAATAAATGAATAAAGAAAGAAAAATAAATAACAAAAAATAAAGAATCTTCTTTACAAAGTGAAACATTCCTCTGCTCCCACTCTGGGGCCAGTTTTCAACAATGATAACATCCAATGACTTCAGCAGCCTATACTTCTGTTTTCAATGGTTTTCTTTCACTTCTGAAAAGATTTAACCACAAACAGTGTGTGTGTGTGTGTGTGTGTGTGTGTGTGTGTGTGTGTGTGGTGTGTGTTGTGTTGTGTGTGTGTGTGTGTGTGTGTAAGTGTATGTGTAAGTGTGTATGTGTGTATGTGTGTATGTGTACAACTTTGTTTGCTATAAGGGATGGGTTTTTTGTTAGGGTTTGATTTTGTTTGTTTGTTGTTTGGGTGGGGGTTTTTCTTTCTTTTGTTTTGGTTTGGTTTTTTGGGGGGATGGGGGTGCTCATGCTTTGCTTTTGTTATCACTGTCTGTTCTTTTTTCCTCTTACAACATCTTAACAGCATAAAATATAATTATATTACATTTTTCGATCAATGCATCCCCCCCCCCCCCCCCTGTACAAATTCTTTTTATTTCCTTGCATTTGAAGTATTGTAAACAGAAGTTATTTTTCAATATGAAAAAAATGACAATGACAGGTGTATGTATATCTGCCTCACTATTCGTCTTAAAGCCCCAAACCCTTTGCAACCCATCTGATATTGCTGATATGAGATCTAAGCATTCTTCAGTGCACAAAACTACTATGTCACATGCTACAAAGTGTAATCAACATAATGTACATATTGTGCTAAAAAATATGACTTGGTAGTACAAAAAAAACCCATCCCCTACCCCCAAAAAAGAAACTTTCCTCAACTTCTGTTCTGGGATTAAAACTGAACACTGGTTTCAAAAAAACAAAAAGAAAACAAACAAAAAAACCAGAGATAAAAGGAAGGCAAAACAGCACTTATTGCTATCCACCCCCATCAGTGACAGACACACTATCTCCCAGTCCATAACTGCTTGCCCAAAAGGCGAAAACTGTCCTCTCCAAATTGACTGATGTGACTTCCCTCAACTCTTTGAGGAGTCACTGGGGCACTGATCACAAGTTCTCAGTCAGGCAGTGCTTTGTAGGCATGCTGAACATGGCAAAGCCCATCCCTCTCCACACAACAAGAATTAGATGCATGCTGGGTATCTTCATGTCATCCATCCCTCCAGCCACAACTTACCTGCTCTTCCACTTAAAAAGGGATAGCCTAGTGGTTAGAACATTGCACTCGCAATCTAATGACCTGGGTTTGATTTCTGTTCAAGGGGATTTTTTCCCTGAGTTAACATCAGTGCAGACTCCACTCTCCCCAAAAGTCCTCCAGATGAGACTATAAACTGAGGTCCCGTGTGCAAACGCACGCAGAACATCTTGCGTACACATTAAAACCTGATCCACCTTTTGAAAGAGTAGGCTATTGTGTACCATGGAAACAGATGACAAAATTTACAAAACTGCATACACACAGGAACTGGATGTAAAAAAAACCACATGAGAGCTTATTGCATTATCCTCGATATAAAAGAATAAATAAAAAATTTTTTTGATTTTAACACAATGAGCTTCAACATGTCTGCAAGATAATCTGTGTGTACATAAACATGGAACCTCAGTTTAAAGACTCATTTGTTGCATTTTCAGTGAAGTGGAGTCAATACCAATGCTCACTCCCAGACCACATACAAAAAAAATCTCCTTAAACAGCCACCTCAGCTGAGAGACTCAAACCCACAGCCTAAGTGAGTCATACAAGTTCACCAGTCTAACCATCAGGCTATTCTTCACCTCAGAGGACAATCAACTCAAGGCACCTCAAACATAGGCTACAACAAAGCCAAGGGCTATCTAACCCCATCTGTAACACTACAATCCCACAGTCTGTATGTACCTGCTCAGGCACCAACTCCAACCACCATCACCCTGGCAGGACTAGAATGAGTGGCAGGTGGGAGTGGGCAGGGTAGGTATGTCACAGAAAATAAAACCCAATACAAAAAAAAACAAAACAAAACACAAACTAAAACCAAATAAGACAAAAACAAAAACTCCACTGCACCCATCTCCAGGCGTGTTTTTTTTCTTTCTCTACGTAATAAATGAGTATAAACTGTCGATGATTCATTTAATCCATCACTGATGTTCACAGTGGGTCTGTTTGGGGCAAAAACTTTCCTGTAAATTGTTATCATTCTGATCTTGTAAAAAACAGTATATCATATATATATATATATATACACACCACTTTTTTTCCTTTGCTTTTTGGGTTTTGGGTTTTTTCCTTGTTGTTCCTAGATCTCCAAGTTCCACTAAAGGTAAGATTTTGCAATATATGAGACCATACTTTCCCATGAGCTGTACATAAATGGTGGTTTTCCCTGCATCGCTCCTTATGTACTGTCTCTGACAAAACAGAATACAAGCACCTGGCTGTGATTTACATGTCAGAGAACATTGACAGTGACCTGTAATGTCCACAGGGCAGACCACTCTATAATATTCACAGGGTACAATACAGTTTTTTAAAAAAAGAAAAAAAAAAAGACTGCTGGTCAGTCCTGACTGTAGACTGACTTCACTTCTCCCCTCACTCCTTCAGGAGTCAATGGGGCACTGCACAGAAATCTTCCAGCCAGTGAGTCATGGGGGAAATAGAATCTGGCGGAGCCCATCTTTCTCCAAGTAGCATGATGCATGCTGAGTATGCTAGTGTCCTCTCTGCCACTAGCCATAGCTGGCCTACTTTTCTACAGAAATTGTGCAGAGTGTTTGTAACATGAAAGTAAGACGTAGGATTTTTATCAAGCATCAAGCAGAGTATATTACATCTCTTTCAAAAATATCAGATTCTATTATGCAAAATACACTGCATCTCAAGCTAAAAATCCAGGTGTTTGATATGAGTATAATGAAATTCTTTAATCTGTACATTTTGCTTATGAAAAAGTACACCTGAAAATAAGTCTGGAGCATGCTTATGACAAAACTATCTCACAATGAGTAGCGTGGTAGTGATAATGCACTTGAATAGTCAAAGTCACTACTGGTGAATTTTTTTTTCTAATATTAAGACATAAATAAACCTATCCAATGATAATAATCAACAATAATGATGATAATAATAATAGAAATGATGATGATAATGAAAATAGCAATAACAACAACAATACTAGTCCTGTAAAAAAAAAAAATAAAAAAAAAAAACCTCCCCCTCAAAAAATATATTTTCCACCTCTCACCCCCCCCCAAACTAAATAAACAAATGGAGGCAGTAAGATCTTCACTCAAAATCAGCACTTACAATCGTATGACACAACAACAACAAAAAACAAAAAAACAAAAATCCTAACCCCGGACGCTTTAAAACAACACAACACATTCCAACTTCACTCAGTTCGCTGCCGCACCGACCCCACAATCCCCGAACTCTGCAACCCACCCTCCCCCCTGTCCCCTCCCCGCTCACCACCCCTCACTCTCAGTCACGTCCCCACTGGCGCCAGAAGCGCCCACACCACTGGGCATAGCTTGGGGGGTCACCGTGTCTGCCCTGGACCCCCCCCCTGCTCTGAACTCCTGCCCTCCCTCTGCTGCTGCTGTTGTTGCTGTGGACTGTTTTTGTCAGAGGGGGGTTTTTTGCTGCCGGAATCCCCGGCGATAAGGCTTCCCACCCTCGCAGGCGTTCTTCCCGCTCGGCGTCTGTTTCGTTGACGTCATACTTGGTTTTGCCGTCGTAGGTCTGGGCCTTGATCTGGCGCTTGGCGAACCAGCGGCCGTTGAGGGCGGCTACGCACGCGTCCCCTTCTTCCGGAGACTGGAGCTGTGACGGAGACGACGCCTTCTGGGTGACGCTGCACACACACACATACACACAAACATATATGTACATATGTATGCATGTCGATGCCTTACAGCAAGAATGTTTTTTTGTTTTTTTTTAAATTTTGAAAAGAACAATTTTCTTGATCTTTTTTTTAATATTTGGCACAATTTAGAGTTAACTTTCAGATGACAATAAGATAAAATTCTTTTTAATTTCAAAGATATCTGAAAAAAAAACATTCTTACACAAAATGACCCTAGTAAATTTCTCAAGGTAAACTGGACTACCGCACAGCATCACGTTTTTCCTCTGAATGATTAAGTGCCAATTAACTGGACCAAGTCCACTGTGCCATAATGGCTGGTGTCAGTGCCAATATTTGCTCCAGGTGAGAAAAATCCACTCAGACAAACATCTTAGGGGAGACTGGAATCTGCGTATCTGTTGCCATCAGATCACAGATTTGATGTACTGACCACTGTGTGTGTGTGTGTGTGTGTGTGTGTGTGTGTGTGTGTGTGTGTGTGTGTGTTGTGTTGTGTGTGTTGTGTGTATGTGTGTTGTGTGTAGTGTGTAGTGTGTGTGTGTTGTGTGTTGTGTGTTGTGTGTGTATGTGTCTGTGTCTGTGTCTGTCTGTGTATGTTCATTGGGCTAATTAGCTGGTGAGTTTGGCTGTCGAGGGTGGGGGCTCTTTCTATCTTTCTGTCTGTCTGTCTGTCTCTTCTGAAAACCAACACACTTGTGTATTCATGGAGCCTTTTCTTACTGCCATTTCTGAGGAGAAGAAAATAAAAAGAACAGAAAAACAAAAATAAGACATAAGAAAGAAAAAAAAAATTAACAAAATAGCATGCACATGGAGACTGGATGCAAAAAAAAAGCACATAAGTGCTTATTCCATTATTCACAAAATACAAGAATAAATAAGTAAATAAATCGACAGATAATAAGTATTGTGCAAGTAAAAACAGCTTGGAAACTTTATAACAGCTTGAAACTTTATAGTTTATGAACATGTCCATCCACTCCAAAGCCTTAGTGGTCTGACCAGGGCATATACTGCGTGAGGAAAATGGACAAAAATAAAGCTTAGCCAAAGCTTTTTTGCTCAAACACAAACTTTCATCAACAATTATACACAGACAACAACCTCTTTCATAAAAAAAGCAATGATCTGTTGCTTGTTTGTGTTGTTTCTGTCTCTAATGTGTGATGAATGTTTGCCACTACATGCTGTAGATATTTGTGTCTTAAAGAATTAGGATTACTATTTGTTCTGAAAGTTTTACTGTCTTATCTTCTGTAGTTCTACATCTGCCAGACTTTATCTTTATAGAGCTAATAAAGTCATCTTGAATCTTGATTCTTGAATCCTGAATATACCAGACTTGTCAGAAACACAGAAGTGTCAAAAAATGCTTAAAATTAAACATCACAACCCAAATCAAAACAAATGATGACTTCAGATACCATATATGACCTTAAAAACCAATCTGGTCCAGCAGTTTTTCATCACTGAAACACCACTATCAATAAACGACAAAAACAGACAACTCACATCATGCACCTGGACCTTGCGAACGTCCCCTAACTTGGCACACTCAGAGCGTACATCTCCCGCAGTTCGTTGATGAGGGACGGATCATCCTGCACAACAGCAAAGGACTCACTTAATAGTAAAGAAACATGGCCACTTTTTTTTTGTAGAAAAACAGTATAACTCATGTAGGGGGCAGGAAAGTCTGGTAGTTACAGTGTTACACTCATGATCTGATGGCCTGAGTTTGAGCCACCATCGAGGCACTTCTTCAAGTAGAGTTTTTCCCCAAGAGTTCACCAAACTCTGCTCCCCTGAAAGTCCTGCAGATGAGACTATAAACCAAGGTCCTGTGTGTGAAAGCACGCAGAACATCTTACATATTAAAACCCTTTCTGCCTTTTGGAAAAGTAGGCCACAGCATACCAGAAGAAATGGATGACAAAACAAAAAACTGTAAGGTAACCATGGGAATAGGTTCAAGTCTCCACTGAGGTCAATGTCCAAATAATCTTATTTCCCCTGGAGTCAACATTGACACTGACTCCACTCCCATGGTGTCATGTCATGTCATGTGTGCCTATGGTCCCTTCTGGGGCATAGGCCACCAACCAGCTGTCTCCAGGCATCTCGGCTCTGGGCTAGGCATTCCAGTTGTCCCCACATCTTGCCCATCTTTTTCCTTCCAGCTGGAGGTCCATCCCTCCCCAGGTCCGCGATGTCTGTTAAATTTCTGTTTGGCGTTTCTGTAGCTAGATTTTTTTTCACAGGGTGGGGTAGCTAACCCTACGCCAAACCCTCCTCCTTTTTCAGCCGGGCTTGGGACCGTCCTAGGCAGAGTTCCACTCCCATGGTAGCCAAGCCATATTGGGGCTGTCACCTCGTCAAAATTAAAACTCAGATTAAAAGTGTACAGATATATACAAGGCGCACAAATGGTCACCCATCCACTTGGTAATCATGCTCGATGCTGCTTAACTTTAGCTAGTGGAAAGCATGTGCTCTGACCACTGACTGTCCTGTTCCAATTTTACTTACAGTAAAACTGTACTACCACTTCACTACATTAGTCCATTGACTAAAACAACTACAAACAGTTTCCACTTTTACTTACAGTAAACTGCACTACCACTGCGCTACATTAATCCATAGTATGGTCATAGGGATGCTGTAAATTTACGAAAATACCAGCTCTCTTCATTTGTGACAGTCATGTACCAATGCATGGACCTAACCCTATTCTATTTTTGAGAGGGGGTTTCGGGAGAGGGGGGGGGATCAATTAATTTTACAATACTCTAAAAACCAATCAAACAATCAATGAATCAATCAAGAGGCTGTCTACTCTTTTCTCCTCACCTCGAATTCCTTGACATCAAACATGTTCTTGAGGATGACGATCCGCTCGAAGCGCATTCTGGTTCCTGGGGCTATGTCTGGCCTCCAGTCAAACAGCCTGTCCACACACAACTCAAACTGGTTAAAACGAGAACAATCTTTGCACTTGCAATATCTTAATACAAACACACAAATCCTTTTTACTATTCATCAAAAGATAGCACAACTCTTTTCACTGATAAAGTGGATCGATGGTATGGAGGAAACACACCTGTCCTAGAAAGTGTAAAGTCCTGGTTTGAAGTGTTGGTGGCTAGATCCCCATTTGTGCCTGAAACTTTTCCCACATCAACTACACCAAGGGTGATATTCTAAGTGCTAGTCTTTCAGATGAGACTATAAATAAAAAAAGAATGCACATCAACAAGGAAGTTGTCCCTTGCAAAATTCTGTAATAAAAGCCACTCTGATAGGAGTTGGCTCAAGTCCCATAAAACACTATGACTCTTACGGGATGCAAAGTGGCAACCTTCTAGCCATGCAGTGATAGCACTAACCACAGTGGGAGGTGGTTGTTTTTTTTCCTTTTTAATGTTTCAGGGTTTGTTCTTAATTTTTTTGTTTCAAACGTTGCTGACTTACTTTTCCTGTTTTCTTTCATCTTGCGCTTGGCCTTGTTGCTGAGTTTTTTCTTCTTCTTGGTGGGGTCAAAGTCCCCCTTCATCTGAAACTTGGCGCGTTCCACAGAATGATGCTGCCCTTCACGTTGGACCCGTCCAGGATATTCAGAGCTAGGTCCACCGACTCTTGCTGAAAGAAAAAAAAAAGAAATAATACATGACATACATTTTTTTTTCTGTTCTTCAGTAAGAGCTCAGAGGTTTACCAAAGGTGAGATTCCTAGGCATGTGTACTGTGTGTGACGATTTAGTTTAACATTCATTCATAAATGCTGGGTGAGTGTTGCACTCCTGATCTGACAACCCAGGTCCAAGTCACAACCATTAAGGGGGATATTTTTCCCCTGAAACTATCATCAAGCCAACTCCACTCACCCAAAAATCCTTCGGATGAGACTGCAAGCTGAAGTCCTGTGTATGAACACACATAAAAACCTTCCGCAGCATATCAAAACACATTCCGCCTTTCAGAGGACTAGGCCATTTGTGCAGTTGGAAACAGAAAACAAAATCAACAAAAAACCTCATGCACAATGTGTCATGTTAGACCACAATGTTAAAAGTTGGATACACAAAATTTCACCATTGATGAACCATGAAACTCTACCCAGGAATGAAAAAAAACAAAAAAACCCCACAAGTGACAACATAACCACCCCCTAAAAAACATAAATGCGATTCCTACAATACTGACATTCTTTTCTTTATTTTCATTAAATGAATATGTGGAGTGAAAAGTAAGCCATATGAAGGGTACCCTGTTCTTCCTTACAGATCACTGAAGATGGTTTGGATTTGATTTGATTTATCCCCCCCCCACCCAGCTAGCGCCAGACCTACCTTGATGTAGCAGCACAGCCCGTCCCCCTTCAGCGTGCCATCAGGGTTTTTGTACAGCTTCAGCTTGGGTTTGCGGGTGTGGGGGTCGAACATGATCAGCCCATATTTGGCCATCAGCTCTTTGAACTCTTCGTCTGTCAGTCAGACGGCAGACCCGACACATAGACGTGGGTGGACTTCTCTGTATCCACGTCAAACCACGCTGAAAAACAATATACACAATGACTGTTGGGCAAAGAACTCCTTCAAAGAAATTGAAGTTTGGTTGCTTATAATTATTGACTTGTGCTACAACAGATTCTACAACTAAGTGGTTATGACCATTAGACTTCAATCATGTGGGTCCATGAACTCATGGGTTCAAATCATGACACTAGTATTGGGTGAATTAATAAAGGGTGGGGATATATATCTATTCAAAGTGCAAACTTGCGAGTGCCTTCATTCCCTTCAGATATGCATGTGCAAAAGATCAAAAACACACATTAAAAATCTTGTAAATTACGTAAGTGTTGAGTTGGTTATGGAAACACGAACATACTAAGTATACATGAGTATACCCATGTCAAACTGCACACAGAACATCTTGTAATAGTTGCATACAGCTTAAAACACATTCTGCCTTTCAGAAGTTCATGAGTAGGTAGACCATTTGAGCCAGCAATAACAGATGACAAAAACTCTATTTAAAAAAAGTACGCACACGGGTGCCATGTTTAGACATGATCCACAAAGTCAGAATGCAGCTACTTTAATGGTGGGCTAAAACAGTCTCACAAATGCAAAAATCTCACCTTCGATGCACATTTCAGCTCTCATCTAAAGAGCTTTGAAGAATGGAGTCAGCACAACATTCATTCCCGAGGGATAATCCTCTCAAATCGACCCCTACATGGAGGCTCAGTCTCCTCTACTGAAAGATCAGGAATACAAAGCCCTAACCACTAGGCTAGCCCACCCTGTCTACATC
>CM060327.1:7826875-7829375 GCA_030674155.1 Stramonita haemastoma | reverse complement strand
GTCAGAGTGTCAACAATATAAATTATGAAAGAGTGAGTTTGAACACAAAAAGCTGGTTGATTGTTATGGCCCCGACGATTTTTGTTTTTTGTTATTATTATTCTTTGTTTGCATTGTGAGTTTTCCGACTTGATGTTTACTGTATTGCCAGGAAACAGATGAGGAACAATGGATTGTGTCTGAGTTTTTGCTTTACAGAACAATGTCCAGGAAGGCTAGGCGGGTAAGTCTCAGGACACATATGTAGATATTATTTGACTGGTGTATTCCTTGGGAAAATAAATAATGGCAACAACAACGTTACTGTAACACCATACGTTCTGGAGGAAGGGAAGTAATCACTTACCATGAATTGGTTTGGAGATTTTAGGAGTTATCTTTCTTGAAAATATGTTTGAGTGCAGTGAAAAATTCTATTCTACTTTTCTGCTCTCTGTCCTTCACTATATAATTATTTTGTTTGTGTGGAACGTCGGCTGTTCTCTCCTGGAGGACCAAGTCGCCACAGGAGCAGCGCCACCCTTTCAGTGTGTGCCATTTCTGTTTAATTCCTGACTGCCTGTGTTGCCATAATGTGTTGCACACATGGCTTCCTCAGGTTCATCAACTCATCCCAGAAGACCAGCATTATATATCCAAGTCACTAGTCATAGTCTAGTGGATGGAGATTCAGACAGAATTGATCCTGCGAATTTTCGCTTTCTCGACAGGTGTGTTATCTCATGACCACTGGTTCATACGAGACAGACACAAATATAGTGTCCTCAATTCTGAGTGCGACAGACCCGATACGTGACAAATAGACCCAACACGTGACAAACAGACCCAATATGTGACAAATAGACCCAATACGTGACAGACACACTACGTGACAGACACACTAATGACAAAAAAATATTTTAATAGGCACACTGCAAGACACACTACGTGACAAATAGACACACTACGTGACAAATAGACCCAATATTGACAAATAGACCCAATACGTGACAAATAGACACACTACGTGACAAATAGACCCAATACTAACAAATAGACCCAATACGGGACAAATAGACCCAATTCGTGACTAATAGACACGCTACGCGACAGACACACTACGTGACAAATGGACACACTGCAAGACACACTATGTGACAATATTTAGAGACATAATACGTGACAAATAGACACATTGCGTGACAAATAGAGACAATGCGTGACAGACACTCCCAAGACCTTGACTTTACTGACAAAAAACGTGACAGATGGCAAAATACAGAGTATTTTTCTGTATGTTGGTGCTGTGTCTTTTTTCTTTTAATTAATCCAAGTAAACTATGATCTCTCTCTCTCTCTCTCTCTCTCTCTCTCTCTCTCTCTCTCTCTCTCTCTCTCTCTCTCTCTCACATACACATACACGCACGCCGCACGCACGCACGCAAGCACGCAAGCACGCATGCACGCACCACACACACACACACACACACAACACACACACACACACACACACACACACACACACACACGCCTGCGCACGAACATGTGCACACGTACAGTGGCACACACACACACACACGCACGCACGCACGCACGCACGCACGCACGCACGCACCACACACACACACACACACACACACACACACACACACACACGCCACACCACACACACACACACACACACACACACACACACACACACACACACAACACACACACAACCACACGTACACGCACACACACACACACACACACACACACACACACACACACACACACACACACACACACACACACACACACACACATGAAGTCAATCCAGTTCCAGTTTCGGATCAGATTTATTGAATTCGTTTTAAACACACAGCATCCGATCGCAGGGATCGAGTCCGGGAGGCAAGAGTAGGCATGACTTATCTCAGGGAAAGAAAGCGAGGCTGCATTTGTCAGTTATGTGACGTCAGTTGCACCTCTGCTTCTTCAGTTCAAATTTCATTTCTCAATAAACGCCAATAGCTACGTTTTTTATGCAAAAGATTATGATAGAGTGAAATCATTGTTTGTGATTTTACTCTTGTGAGAAATAAGAGCCTTGTACTTTTCTGTCAGAGCAAGACATCTGTGATTATTTCATAGCGTTACTTCCTCAACCGTTGAATTTGAACAGCACGAGGCATGTGCTTGTGCGGCAGAGCACTTTTCCGCATTTATTGTGCCTTTCAAACATGAAGGATAACAATGTCTTTAAAAATCTTAATTCATTACACACACAGTATAGTGTTTCCACTAAATTTCAGAGCAAGGCAACAATAAAAACAAATTTTAAAAAACATAATACACTAAATCGTCTGCATACATATTGCAGTTCAACCACTTTCGAAGCTAAAATAATATTAATAATTCTGGAGAGAGGGCAGGGCTCCACCAAATTCACCTGTCCCACCACACACTACCAGCAACATTCCCTGTACTGCAGTTCAGTGCCTTAGTGACTCCTCAAGGAGTTCAGGGAGAAGTCAGT
>CM060327.1:7819375-7821875 GCA_030674155.1 Stramonita haemastoma | reverse complement strand
CAGCACACACAGAGGTCAAGGCCGGCACACACAGAGGGCAAGGCCACAAAGAGGTCAAGGCCGGCACACAGAGAGCAAGGCCACACAGAGGTCAAGGCCACACAGAGGTCAAGGCCGGCGGCACACGCCTACTGCCCTACACTGCCTCACCTTGGGCACGAAGAGGATGCACTGGGTGGAGGTGGTGCCCAGGAGGACGAGGCTGGAGCTGATGGCGTACTTGAGGTCCATCTTGGGGTCCAGAGCCACGCTGAGCACCACGGCGGGGATGGAGAGCAGCGCCACGTTGTAGATGCACATCCCGATGTGCTTCGAGTCGTTCAGCTCGGGGTAATGCACCTGCCGGGGAAAACATACAGCACAACACACACAGCTGTCGCTTTCCCTCACTTTCAGCTAGCTCCCCTCAGCTGGAGTTAACATCAGTGCTGACTCCACTCTCCCCCCAAAGTCCTTCGGATGAGACTATAAACAGAGGCCCCGTGTGCGAACGCGCGCAGAGCGATCTTACGCATACGTTCAATCCTGTTCCGCTTTTCGTAAGAGTAGGCCACCTTGTGCCGGTGGGAACAGATGACATTTACAAAACTGCATACACATGGGATTGGATGTAAAAAAAAAAAAAAAAAAAAAAGCAGCACAAGAGTGCTTATCCCATTATCCTCGATATAAAAGAATCAATAAATAAATAATGAATAATAAATAAACAAACAAATAAATAATAAATAAAATAAATGCTATCCATTCCATTCCAGCCCAGCCCAGCTTGGGCCAGCCATTTGATTATAGCAGGAACTGCCCGCACTTGGTAAAAGGAAGGGGCTAATTAAAGCTCTGGGCCCTGGACCCTGGACTGAGTGATGCTGGATTTGCGTGCTGTGTACAGTGTCCTGTTTTTTCCATGCCGTTTATAGCCCCTCTAACCACGAAGGCCATGACAGGGCTGTCACCTCATTCAGTTTCAGAAACTTACATTATAATTATGTTCATTTCCAATTCAAAACCAACACCTCATAATCCCTTTAAATATCCAACTCGTCCATTCCATTCCATGTTGTCTATAGCCCTGCCGACCATGAAAGCCATAATATCAGGGCTGTCACCCCATTTAGTTTCACTGGCTCCAGGAACTTTTCACTTCAAGTTCAAAACCAAGACTTTCTAATATCTAACACTGTCCATCTGAAGAAAATAAAACCCGACAACATACCTCACATCAATAATGACTGACACAGCTTCTAAGGTAACAACAACAAAAAAAGGTAAAGGTGTCCCATAACCTACGCGGTCGTTAGGGAGCGAGGCGTCAGAGACCTTAGCGTCGCCAGAGGCCATCATACTGAGGGCAGCACCCATCTCCTCTCCTTCGCTGCTTTACCGTCCCTGACCCTAAAGAGGCACGTACCTATTTTACAGCTGGGTGAATTGGGGGACTGTACTGAAGCCAAGGCGCGCATAACGGTCACCCACCCACTTGTTAACCACGCTCGATGCTAATTAACCTTAAATTGGGGAAAGTGAGTGCTCTGACCACTGAAATATCCAGGTTTTAGCCTGGACCAAAACGGGCAGCAACAACCTCCAGAAGATGCAGATACTATCTCCACTGAACAAAAAACCCCTAAAAACCCCATTCAAACAAAGAAAAAAAAAACCCTTCCCCCATGCATCTTTCCCCCCCAGGGCAGACGTACATGGCGTGTCTCGAAGGCGAGGAAGGTTCCCAGAAGCAGCATGAGGCCGTACAGGCCGTACAGCGTGCCCAGGTAGTAGATCTGCAGGTCAGACACACACGACCGCTCGTGGCGCAACACCATCACCTCCCCGGCCTTGTCCTCCTCCTGCGTGCCTCACACACGACGCACGCACGCACGCACGCACGCACGCACGCACGCACACACACACACACATACACGCACGCACGCATGCACGTACGCACATTCACTCACTCACTCATACACACACACATACACAAACACACACACACACACATAAAACACACACACACATTTACTCACTTACACACACACACACACACACACACACACACACACACACACACACACACACACCACACATACACACACACACCACACACGCACGCACACACACACACACACACACACACACACACACACACACACACACACACACACACACACACACACACACACACAACACACAAACACACACACACACGGTTATCGAAAATCTTGTACCAGAAAAATTGTTACTCTAATCTACAGAATGAAACTAAATGCTTTTCGAGCAGAATTTGCAAAAAATATACAATGTATATGCGGTGTAAAACTTTTAATGTTTTGTATCACTGTCCAGGTTTTAAAAAGTTAGCACCATCATTTCAAAATAAATCCCTACACGAGTTCTTACGAATCCAAGGCTATTGTGTGAGATAGCGTTATCTCTGATGCGATCCCCAGTAGCTTCATTTTTTGTAAAATATGACAATGCGTCTGTTACAGTATTGAAATCAGAATGA
>CM060327.1:7804375-7809375 GCA_030674155.1 Stramonita haemastoma | reverse complement strand
GGCTATCGCTTGCCTCTCTCCGTTCTGATTATCAAAGAAATAGTTATACAGCCTGTTGGGCTACGCTTGCCTCTCTCCTTTGATTACAAAGAATAGTTATACACCTAAGTTGGAATTGCCTATCCGTTGATTATAAAGGTAATATTATACAGCAGGGGCGCTGCCTCCCTCATATCGATAGAAAGCTGTGGCTCGTTGCCTCCTCCCTAGACTGTAGCTTATGGACTCCTTTTATACTTGGAAAAAAAAGCACACAGCAAACTTCTCATCCAGTGTGCACTTACAGTCTCACAGTGATTCCAGTGGGATGAGTGAGACAGAGTGATGTCTGGGTGACTCCAGGGTGCTAAGCTGGTGAATGCGCAACAACAACAACAAACGTGAAAACAAAAGAAATGATATCAAGCTGAAGATTAAATAGTAGGGAGCGGTATGCCTAAGGTCAGAGCTGAAGATGATGTCTATGGTAATGGATGCTGGTCCTTACAGAAAGCTGGGCTAATTGACCCTACAGATATCTACCCCTTTAGCTAATGCGTGTTTGATTAAAGTTTCAGCTCACATGCGCTGGTCAGGCCTCGGTTACTCATCATAGATACGTTGGTGTGTGTGTGTGCGTGTGTGTGTGTGCGCGCGCGCGCGCGCGTGCGTGCGTGCGTGCGTGCGTGCGTGTGTGTGTGTGTGTGTGTGTGTGTGTCACACGAACATATGTATGCTGATGAGTAGATGTGTATCAGTATGCACGACTGAATGTGCACCTGTCATTGTTCTTGTGTAAGCGTTTGTGTCCAGATGTTTGTGCGCAGGAGTTTTTTCGCAGGTGTTTGTGTGCAGGTGTTTGTGTGCCGGTGTTTGTTATAAGTGTTTATGTGAAGGTCTGCCTGCTTCTGTGTTTTCATATTTAAACTGAAAAGAAAACTTAATTCTGTGTTTTTATATTTAAACTGAAAGAAAA
Organism: Stramonita haemastoma; assembly: GCA_030674155.1. NCBI lineage: Eukaryota > Metazoa > Mollusca > Gastropoda > Neogastropoda > Muricidae > Stramonita > Stramonita haemastoma. The sequence goes on along the minus strand of CM060327.1, from coordinate 7,808,420 downwards.
CTTAATTCTGTGTTTTCATATTTAAACTGAAAAGAAAACTTAATTCTGTGTTTTCATATTTAAACTGAAAAGAAAACTTAATTCTGTGTTTTCATATCTAAACTGAAAAGAAAACTTAATTCTGTGTTTTCATATTTAAACTGAAAAGAAAACTTGCTTGTAGGTCTTTCTGTGTGTTGAAAAATAAACACACACACACACACACACACACACACACACACACACACACACACACACACACACACATACACACACACTCCCACCACCGACTTTTATTTCTTTTCCTGCCTCGTGAAGCAATAACTAAAGTAGTGCAGTGCGGACCTGTGCTATTCTTAAGCGTGGGAAAAACACACCCAACAAACAATCAATGATTTATCCTGGACCACTACAACTCCCCATAGCGTGACAAAAGTGAGTGGATGTGGTCAGGAGATGTGAACAATCTGCAGTGATGAATTATTAAACAACCGTTCACCACAGAGCATTGTGACAACGAACATCATCACACATAATCAATTTTATAGATTGGGTGTTTTTGTGGATGTGCCTGCATGGAAAGAGACATGTTCGCACATGTATGCAGATCCCTGTGGTCATATGCATACCAAGCGCACTCTCAGTCACACACACATACACATGCATGAACACACACACATGTACATTATACAATTGCGCGTGGATGTGGATACGCGCGCGCGCGCACACACACACAGACACACACACAGACACACGCAGACACAGACACAGAAACACACACACACACACACACACACACACACACACACACACACACACACACACACACACACACACACACAAACTAACACTAACACTAACACACAGTTTTCCTTCTTATCCTTTGTTTCATGCTTGTATGCCTCCATGCACGCGCACGCGAACGCGCACACACACACATTCACAATCTCAATCTCTCTCTCTGAAAGGCGATAGCAATGGCAAACCACAGGCAGATTTGTTTGCCTTAAAGTCCAAATGGCAAGACCTAGTGAAGCAGGAAGTTCTAAGATGGGTGTATTATGACTGATCTACTGATGAGTGTAAACAATGTGAAAAATCGATGATATACCAATCAACTGGTGATCTCTGTGCTGACTTTGAATATCATGTTGTGTGTCGTTCCATGGTGTGGTAACAATGTTATGATGTTGCAGGTGTTGTTTGGAAGTTTTCGGATTGTTTGTTTGTTTCCGGGATGTTGTATTATCCTTACCCCTTTTCCCCATGTGAGAGGAGAGGAGAGGAGAGGAGAGGAGAGGAGAGGAGAGAGAGAGAGAGAGACAGAGAGAGAGAGAGAGAGAGAGAGAGAGAGAGAGAGAGAGAGAGAGAGAGAGAGAGAGACAGACAGACAGAGCAGAGACAGAGACAGACAGACAGACAGACAGACAGACAGACAGACAGAGATAGAGACAGAGAGACAGAGAGAGACAGAGAGAGACAGAGACACACCACACACACACACACACACACACACACACACACACACACACACACACACACACACACACACACACACACATACACAGAGTAAAATTGAAGAGGAAAGTGAGCAGACAGCTGCGACAGCAGCACGGCGGCACAGACACATTACGGTAGTACACCTAGTGTCAGATCAGTGGCGGGGAGATGTGGGGGAAGAGAGTTGGAGGGTGGGAGGTGCTCAGGGCTGTAGGTTTGGGGGAAGGAGGAGGGGGATAGCAAAAGACAAAGGTCATGCTGCCTGTCTGACAGGTTGCCGCTGGCATCAACATAAAAAAACAGAAGAAAAAAAACAAAGAAGCAAACAAAGGAAGGAGGGAAGAAACTGTGTCCACACTATACCATGCACTCTGTTTTTAAACAGACAAAAACAAAAACAAGGAAAACAAAGAAGAAAAGAAGAGAAGAGACTGTGTCCGCATTAAACCCTGCACTCTACTTTTAAACAGACAAAACACACACACACACACACACACACAAAGAAGAAAATTGATGGAGGGCAGAAACTGTGTCCATACTATACCCTGCACTCTGCTGTTAAATCTGCTGCTAAACAAACAAAAACAAAAGAAAAAAACAAAGAAGAAAAGAAGAGAAGAGACTGTGTCCGCATTATACCCTGCACTCTACTTTTAAACAGACAACAACAAAAACACAAAGAAGAAAATTGATGGAGGGCAGAAACTGTGTCCATACTATACCCTGCACTCTGCTGCTAATCTTCACCAGGCCTGCAGGGTCGCCATTACCATCAATATAAAGGGAAAAAAACAGACAAAAAGAAAGCCAAGAAAGAAGGAAAAGACGGCGTCCATACTATACCCTGCACTCTGCTTTTAAACAGACAAAAAGAACAGAAAAACAAAAAAGAAAAGGAAAGAGGAGACTGTGTCCATACTATACCATATACTCTGTTGATCTTCGCCAGGCCTACAGGGTGGCCATTAGTATCAACATAAAGGAAAGAGACAGACAAAAAGAAAACAAAGAAAGAAGTAAAAGACGGTGTCCATACCCCATACCCTGCACTCTGCTTTTATACAGACAAAAAGAAACCAAAAACAAAGAAACAAACAAAGGAAAAGACGGTGTCCATACCCCATACCCTGCACTCTGCTTTTAAACAGACAAAAAGAAAACAAAGACAAAGAAGAAAAGGAGAGGGGAGATTGTGTCTATACCGTACCCTGCACTCTGCTGACCTTCACCAGACAGACAGGGTCACCGTTAGCGTCAACATAAAGGGAAAAAAAACAAAAAAACAAAGGAAAAGAGTGTCCCCACCATACCCTGCACTCTGGTGACCTTAACCAGCCCCATGGGGTCGCCATTAACATCAACATAAAGAAAAAAAAATACCAAAAAAACCCAAAGGAAAAGAGCGTATCAATGCTGTATACCCTACACTCTGCTGATCTTGACCAGCCCTACAGGGTCCCCGTTAGCGTCAACATAAAGGAAAAAAACAAAACATAGCAAAACCAAAGAAGGACAAGATGTTGTCCACTCCCTACCCTGCACTCTGCTGATCTTGACCAGCCCCACAGGGTCGCCGTTAGCGTCAACATAAAGGAAAAAAACAAAACATAGCAAAACCAAAGAAGGACAAGATGTTGTCCACTCCCTACCCTGCACTCTGCTGATCTTGACCAGCCCCACAGGGTCCCCGTTAGCGTCAAAGGAGATGGGCCCCCTGATGCCCATGAAGGACACGTTCAGCAGGTGGCTGTACAGCAGGGCAGAGAACTCCGTGTCGTTGTAGCTGAAGTCCGACAGCCTCTTGCCTCTGACTGTTAGCATCATCATCAGCAGCAGCAGCATTATCATCATCATCATCATCATCATCATCAACAACAACGACAACAACATTGTCGTTGTCATCATCATCATCATCATTAGCAGCAGCATCACAATCATCGCCACCATCATTATCATAACCATCATCAACAGCAATACTATCATCATCACTTTCACCATCATCATCACCACCATCATTTCATAATCGTCCAACAACAACATCATCATCATCACCAGCAGAGTACAACAACGGCAACAGCAGTCGTGGTAGGTATTGTCATGAACACCACCACCACTACCACCATCGTTATCATCATCGTTATCATCATCGTCGTCGTCGTCGTCGTCGTTGTCATCATCATCATCATCATCATCATCATCTTAGACAACGAACAGTACAGATGGACGAAGGCATAGATCTACATGAACATGGAAATAAGATTTTGCTGCTTTTGCTTCAGTCCGATTCTAAAATATTTGTTTTTTTTTATATTTGTTAAAATATAAATTGCATAGTGTTGTGAAAGCACATCGGTCTTGTCAGTGGAAATGTTTTTAGCTTTTTTAATCGCTTGGTTTTCATTCAATGATTACAACGTCTTTTGTTTTTCTTCAACAATTTTTCCACACACTTTCACAACTCCATTCAATACGTTAATGTTCTTTACACTCAAACAACCCAACCAGCATAAAAGCCCATATGACAAAACTGATTCTACAAAACTACGATAAAGCAAGCACTTGATAT